>JADDOH010008307.1:0-148664 GCA_016648135.1 Agrypnia vestita
TTTTATATTAGTTTCATATAATAAACATTCATTATATTGATGATCAAAATTGGGCGTGATTTTGGTTTCACTCTGTACATTGGAAACCTCTACTGAATTATTCTGTGGCATAATATAAGGGTGACAGGGACGTAGCCTGAAATTTTAATTTACTCTCATTCCACACGAAACTCGAATTCATTATTTTGATTTCCAAATCCAAAACAAAGATCTGTCGTGTTTAAATTAAGTATTGTGTTGACTAATAAAAGTGTTGATTAAAGATAATTGTTAAAGAATCTCTAAATTACCAGTAAAAAAAAATTTAGAGTAGTAAAATGTAATAACTCTTTTTTAATGTACACGCACTTTTAAGACAAGGTAAGTATGTGAAATAATTTTAAAAAGTGTCAAATAATTTGGTTATCATGTTACTATATGTAACTTACACATTAAAACCGATCCTAAAACCGAGCGAAAGTAGTGCATAGGACGGTTTGTACGAAAAAATGTAATTATTTAAATAGTTATCTACTTACGAATACAATACAGAATTTTTTCCAATTTCCAGATTTTTAACGATAGAAATTGATTTATTTATACAAAACGATACCAAAATTAACATACCTTGGCTCTCTGATAACAGAAAGCAATAACACTACGGAAGAGATCCAAATGTACATAGTGAGCGCACATCGCTGTTATTTCCGCTTCCAAAATCAGATAAAATCCAGAATGTTGTCCAGAAACACTAAATGTGTACGATATATATGATATACAATCTGATATGATATATGAGTGTACAATCAGACCAGTGCTCACATACGCAGCCGAGACCTTGGTACTGACTTATAGGGACGAGCGAGCACTGGACGTTTTTGAAAGGATAATTTTGAGACGTATCTTAGGACCGGTTCTAGACAATAAACTTTGGCGCAGGCACTACAACAATGAGCTCTACACTTTGTTTTAGGATCTAAGCATCAAAAAGTTTATGAAATTGTGAAGACTTCGGTGGCTGGGTCATGTGGAGAGTCACTGAATAACAAACACTGAAGTCCCTGCTGAATTCGAGACGAATAGGAAGGCCTAAAATATAATGCACCGATAATATTCTTAAAGACATGTCTGCCTTGGAGATCCAGAACTGGAGAGAGCTAGCGCAAAACCGAAATGAAGGACTCTAGAGGAGGCCGTAACCCACCAGGGGTTGTAGAGCCAATGATCATGACACACGATACATTGTGTAGTTAAAAAAATATGCTCAACTCAATAAAACAAACACACAAAAATTTCTGACATTCGTTATAATATAGTATTATAGTATTTTCTTATAAACATACCTAATCCGTCTAAAAAATCTTAAGCACGGGTATTTAGTTTCCTTTAAAATCGTTAGCCTCGGCTGCGCCCCTCATTCAGCCCTTGTTCCGGTCCTGTAGGGGTGGTAAACTTCAACCCCCCGCTTCGGTGCTAAATGTTTTCCATTCAAGTGTCCGGGCATTGAATGCAGCGCCAGCCACGCAGGTACCGTTCGGTGGAAGAGCATTGGTTTCGTTATGCCCCGCTTTTGAGGTTACTAACTTGTACACAGCGATTGAATGGTGCATTGAAGCCGTTTGGCCATTAGGGTAATGTTGCCGCGTATTATAATTGTGGAATATAGAGTACTTCCAATTACAGTTGCAAAAGTATGTGCACTTTTAAGTTATTCAGGTAATTTATGGTATCCATGCTTGATCCATAT
This sequence comes from Agrypnia vestita, assembly GCA_016648135.1. Lineage (NCBI taxonomy): Eukaryota > Metazoa > Arthropoda > Insecta > Trichoptera > Phryganeidae > Agrypnia > Agrypnia vestita. Next base: position 1,727 of record JADDOH010008307.1, read on the forward strand.
TATATTTTTATACTATATACTTTAGTTTCTATAATATGAATTATTTATAATCAAATTAATAATGAACTCTGCTTTAGCCACATTTTAAATTTTTTACTGTATAAATATAAAAACATAGTGTGATTAAAAATATAGGAAAATTACTTTAAAGATCTGAAATCTCTGGGAATATTTCTAGATTGGTGGTAAATATTTATGCACAATGAAGAAAACAGTTTATTCAGAAACTGGTTGGTTTGAATAAAAAAAATCAAGTGGTTTAAACAAAGGGAATTATAACTTAAATTGACTAACCGATATTTTTTTTGCAATAAATATTAAAATATCAATAATATTCGTTCATTTAAATTTTCAGTAGAGTCTGATGCTTTGCAGGAACTCGCACGTCACTGGTTTAAACTGTACAACGGAAAATAAATACACATATCTATTTTTTTTTGCTTTGTTTTCTTTTAATATACTTTCTTATTCTCAGGATAACAATATTTTTAAAAATGGTGATTGTTAGTCCAGCATAAAATATATGGGATTTGCCTATTTATATTAAGTTTATGAGCAATATTAAGACATTTATTAAATATCAATATTTCTAATATTAAAGTGAAAATGGGCCTTAATTTAATATTTTTGATACTTTGGATGAAGAAATCGACATGAAACAAACTGATTTCTAACAAATTTTAGAATAATATTTCTATAGAATTAATTTATTTAATTTATTGGACAGTAAAAAGTACCATTAACAAAAATAATACGCGTATAAAAGTGAATTTTAAATAAATAGCTAACAGTGATAACACAAAAGTAAATAAAAACCAAATTAATTAATCAATTAGAAAGACATAGAGAAAAATCTAATTCACGAAAAAATATTAGGCTACTACTGGGATTCGAACCCAGGTCACCTCCTTTCTGGAGCCGATGCTCTGACCACTAAGCTATAGTAGCCCTTTATGTTTCCGTGCATATATTGACCTTATATGTGATTCTCATTTTTTATTAATTGATTAATATTATATAATTTTTTTCGTGAATTAGATTTATCTGTATGCCTTTTTAATTGATTAATTAATTTGGTTTTAAAATTTCACAGAACTTTGTTCTGAAAAATTACAACTTCACAAATATGAACGTGTTCTTGAATATATACAAAAATAATAATTAAAATTAAATAGAATGCTCGATTAACAAAAAGAGAAGAAAAGTATTATGCTTATAATCACAATAATTATAAAATATAACACAAATGATAACAAATATAAGATATAGAATAGTACAAATTAGACCATAGTAAAATTTTAAGTACCAAATGCACAAACATTAAAAACAAACTCAAGTAGGTAATAAAGACAAAAGATAAATGTAATACTGACTGGCCATTCTCCCGTGAAAAATCACGTTAATTTGGGGGGCGTGTCACGGTTGCGTGTTGCCTGAACCATTGTCATGCGTGTCACGCTCTAATTATCTAAAGTTTAATTCCAGAAAGTTATGAATTTACGGACCGATAGACAGACAACGAAATTATTATATTTATTAGATAATTATATACTATATTTAAGGCTTCCTAGACTAGCAAACAGATACAAGCAACTTGACGTCTTTGCCACCAACTTTATAATATTCAAACATATTTTAAAAGGTCTTTTGAAAGATTACTAGTATTTGTCAAATTGGACTTAAATAAATTATTTGTATTTGTTTTGATTGTTGATTGAGTGAGATAACTAACTGTTATATAACATTTTTATTATACTATGATTTTCTAAGCTTGTGCTATTGATTTTCACACTACATTATTATTTTTTTAAATTTTTATTTATAATGCTTTCCTTAAGCTTCTGCTTCTGCTTTTAAAATATCTATCATTATATATTTATATTAATATCTTAAGTATTTGCTTTCCACTTTTAGTTATTATTATTTTTATGTTATTTATTGTATTTCTTGAGCAATCATTTAATTTCTATTTAAAGTGTTCATTCTATAAATGTACATTTTACATTATTGTTTCTAAAAGCCGTGTAGGGCGTTAAAAAATAAATAAAAACGAGCAAGCCATTCAGTAGTCGCATATTATGTGTAAAATTTGACATCTCACAATTATAAATATAAATTGAGCAGCGACAGAAATTAACCTCAAAATTTAAAAATCTAAATATGGAAATATTTATTCGAATAATTATTCATTATTACTCACTTGAATTTTTTATCAATGACTAGCTATTCGTACCCGGCGTCGCACGGGTTAAGGATTAAATTGAAAATAAATTTGTGGGGGGAAACAAAGGAATGATTCGAACGGTATAGATTTGCATCGAAAATATATCGGGGGGAGGAGAAAAGGTAAAAGGGGAGGGAGGAAATATAGAGCCTATGTTACCCGCCGGGTCCCAAGGCATAAATATGCAAAATTTGAATCGAATCGGACAAACGGTGTGGATTTGTACAGAGAACAGACAGACAGACAGACATTGAGTTTTATAGGTATAGATCTGCACTTTTTTCAGACACTTATTATTAAAAATTCATTTCTAAATACATTTTTATTTATATATGTATATATATATATATATATATATTTATTATTTAAAGAAAATATTTGTGCATTTTTTTAATATTGTACTTTTCCGCACTGCCAAGAACCTTAATCCATCGTTGCTATGGGATATAAAATATATGAAAATTTTTTGAGCAACAAAAATATTTTATTTTCTTAAGCAACGCTATTTTATTTTTAAGGAGCGTAACTAGGGGTAACGTACACAGGGAAAACATTATTTAAAATGAATTACAAAATAAATTATTCGAATTTTCTAGAAGGAATTATGTTTTTAAAAATACAATATTTTGTAATAACTGTATTTACGCTGCGTTTCGATATTCCATGTATCACAATTGCGTGAATATTGAGTGTATTATCCATAAAATTTAAATATTAGTTACTTTATAAAACAATGTCTTCAATTTTTCAGAACAAAGTTCTGTAAAATTTATTAATCAGGCATGATGACAGATTTTGAAATAGTCTTCTATAATGTAGGTACACGTCAAATATTACCGAAAATAACATTATTTCAGTAATAAACTAAGTTATAATGCAAATAATTGGATTTTCATCTACCTACTTTTAATTTCGCGCAAAAACGCTCGCAGCTGTCATTTCGTCTACGTGACGTCAAGCATTGGTAAACATTGCATCGTGTCTATGACAACAGTTCATAGACACGGTGATGGTTACAGAGGCGTGACGTCATTTTAGCTAAAATGGCAGATTGTACAATTTTGTACTTTTATTTTATTGAAAATCTTATTAATCTCAATGTGTACCTACATTAAAAACTGGATAATTTTATTTTCATCCTTTCACAATATTTTCTTCTCTAAATTCACTTAATTAATTAATTATTATAATTAATTCTTAACGTAACGTAATTCTAATTCATATTACAAAGGATCTCATGACGAATCTTTCAAATGTAAAATTTTAATGAACTTTTTGCATCATTATTTTTCTTATCAAAATTTTCGTTCTGATAAGAAAAATAATTACTGGTACTAATAAAAAATAAAAAAAATATCTAAGATATGGCAAATACTTGATTACAATAATTTTATCCAATACAAAATGTATCGTTTACCAGAAATAAAATGTACAATAGAATTTCTCACCCTAAAGGAGTATATTTCGGTTCTCTTCATTGAATCGACAAACTGTTTGAGTTGGAATTAAGCTAAAGGATTTCCCGCCGTAAAATGAGGCAGAATTTGTCAAATGTTACACAATGGCTGTCAGTAGCACAGTTTGCCGCAGAACAGTCATCATGGCTCCGTGGCTGCTCTACATTCAATAATAAGGTTTTACCAAAGCAAAGCCACCATAATAATGTTGCCAGGGGGAAATGCTTCAATCCCAGTTGACATTTCAATCATCAGGTCTATGTTACAGTAATGCTACATCCAATCATATTATACATACACTTCATTAGGATGATTTCCTGGAGTCAGATTTGATGACTGTAAAACAGGGATTTACTGGGAGAGGATGTCCTTGTTTTGAGGAGGGTCATAAAAAGTAATTATGCAGAATTTAATTTAGATCGATGAAAGGATGTAAGCTTTTTTAAAAAACAGTTATTTACTTTTATATATTGCATATCAATATTGAATTATTAAAGTCTTCAAAAGGATAGTTAAAAATTAAATCTGACGGATAAGTAAATAATCCCAATGTAAGCGTATGGCAGATGAATTATATTTGTATGATTCCTGAAGAAGACAGACACATCACTCATGGCCACCCCGCCCATACGTATGGATGTAAATATATGTATTATAATATTATAGTGGATGCTATTCATTCCATGTTTGCATAATTATTAATTAATACCCGAATAGGCGTAAAACATAGACAATCTACTTCCCTTTTCTCTTCGTCCAAAATGTGTGTCATATTAAACTTCAATCAAATTTTGTTCCACAAAAACCACTTCATATCATACAGAGAGCGTAAAAATATTAAAAATCAAAGTTTATATTAATTATTAGCTTTTTAATGCACATTTTATATCAAACAATTATAACAATAAGACATTGCCTATTTTTTTGAATAAACTCTCGTAATTATTTTTCTCATTCCGATTTTTAAAATGGAGCGCTGTTAAATTGAGCGGAAAATGACAATTTATTTATTCCAAGCTGCCACCAGATGGGTTCAAAGTTGTCTATTTAGAAATACATTTTATTCAAAACCTAACTAAGTGTGTAAAATATTCACGAGTTTACTTTCCAACAGGAGGCAAGATGTCGAACAATATTAACTCGCTCGCAGAGACTACAAACTCTGTTAATATTATATGTCAAAAACGGACATGTGTACTGCATTTACGTATTTAGATTATTTAATCTGTCGTTTTTCTTATAACAATATTATACCATAATGTAAACGTTATACCGTGCCGACAAAGAATTATTCTATCCTATATTTCTCATTATAGCTAAACTATCGCGGCACAGTAAGAACTGCGCAATTTAGTTGAGTAAATAAGAATGATAAAACTGTTCGCAGAAAGATCTTCTCTTTTATCCTCATCAATTATTTGCTCGTCTGATTGAAGGCGCATTCTCTTAAGTCTTCGGATCGGAGAGCGGTTACTGAATATGCTTTTAGTTTTCCTTTTATCGTTGCTATCGGGGATACCATTTCGCATCAGAGAACTAAAGATAAGAAAGATACACTGGTGAAAGAAAGCATTATGAGCTGCGTTAAGTAAAATAGATTCAGTGTATCTATGTTTTCTCATATAAGGATATAAAAAAGCTAGTCCACAATACTATGAGTCGAAAATGTACGAGCAATCATTTTCTAATATCAATTATTATGGAGATAAGCTAAGTTATGTTTGCATTTTTTACATGCTTTTATTTAACTCTCTTTACCCGTTTGTAGTAATGGAATCTTGTAATCGATTTTTCATCAACTTCCCGATTAGCTGGACTTCTGAAATTTTCATCATTTACTTAAAGTGGATGACTATACATTATTAAATCATTTTCGACATACATTATTTCGATTAAAAATAATAATATCGTCACTCACATTAAATTAATGATCACTACACTTACAGGAAAGAGCCGCAGAAAGAGCTGAATAACATGCCTTTCAAAAATTTGTCTTAAACTTTAAAACAACGTGTTTAATGTTTGGATGCTGGAGGGTTGATGTTAAAAAATCGATTCAGAATGTACGCGAAAACAGCTTGTAAAAACATGTCTTCAATTTGATTTACCTATATACCTTGTTTTCAATATGTTTGGCTCATCTTCTCTAATTCGTTGAACTATTATTAAAGTAGCTTCAAGTAATAAAAATTCATTCGATCTAATACAAGTCAAATAAAATGACTAAATTAATGATATTTGAATCAGAATTTTTTGTCAAGGTTTTAATTTTTTTTTTTAATGAATGCCATTTTCTTTTTGCTCACATTCTAATTTCGCTCCTATCATTTTCATATACCTTTTACATGCACGCTTGAGGATTGTAGAAGTTTTAAATATGGTCATCTTCCAATATTTAGTTTTTCCGATCCTGACTAGTTATAGATAATAAGTGTGTTTAATTATTTTATAAGAAGAGAATGAAGTTCACATTTTTATAATAATAATGACTGTCAATATCCTTCATCAGCTGAAACTAGTATAAGTAACAGTAAATAAACTAGTATAAATAAAATATAAGTCATATTTTTCTGTCTCATATACATACCTTCATTTCTTTAACATACAACACTCTCCTTCTATGTTTAAACCATCCTAAAACTATATCGGCCACCCTTCCTCACTTCAACGCTACAAATGCAGATCTATGCTCGCTTTTAATCTGTTCATTCATCACTCTATCACATAAATATTTATTCACCGTATTTCCGCCGCATTCAGTCTACTTTCAAAAATATGAAAATATATTTTTATTGAGCCGCGTGCGTGCAAGCCTCGAATTGAAATAAAAGATTGCATCGCGTAGCAGCGGTCCGTCCTGGCGGCGCGGCGTAAGGAAAAGCATTTTAGCCGACCCGATTAAATTAGAGTTTATTGGTTTACCGGTAGGCGGTACTCGCGGCGGGGGAGGGGGGTGGTGGGTCGGCTCGAGTGGTGGAAGTAGGCACCTAAGCAGGCAATAAACTGTGCAACATTTAGTTGGAAGTTACACGTAACCAGTTCGTTAGGCACTACACGAAAAAACATATTTTTCAATCTCAAAAGGGCAAAAAATGTATTATTCACGTATTGGATTACTATTTTAGAATGTGCTGGATTGAAAATTTTATAGAAAATGTAGCCTACTAGCTGTTAGTGCCCGGCGTTGCGCGGGTTAAGGTGTTCCGTACAGAATACGCGAAGATATGATGCGCAGGTCTCCCGTACTTGACTCGTAGAACAGACCGAGACTGTACAGCGGTAATCGTAAACCCGCTGACAGTGGTTGTTCTAAAAATTCACAAAAGTGAATTATCCGGTTGCAGGTAGTCCAGTTGAAGTTCCAAAATCCAAAAACAGTAGGTAGAGCAGAGGTCAGAGGTGTTGAGTAAAAGTCGGATGAAGTGGTCCAGACGGCGTATAAAGCACAGAACGGAATGAATCTGTACGCCGACGGAAGTTTAATTTATACACAAATTTAATACCTCCCGGCTTATTTCATTAAGTATTAAGTTGAAAATAAATTTGTGGGGGGAAACAAAGGTTTGATTCGAACGGTATAGATTTGCATCGAAAATATATCAGGGGGAGGAGAAAAGGTAAAAGGTGAGAGAGGAAATATACCCTATGTTACCCGCTGAGTCCTAAAAAATAAGTTTCAAAATTTTGAGTCCGATCGGTTAAACGGTACAGATTTGCATCGAAAATACATCAGGGGGTGGGGAAGGGGATTGAGAATAGGGGGGAAATATCGCCTATGTTACCCGCCGGGTCCCAAAGCATAAGTATGCAAAATTTGAATCGAATCGGACAAACGGTGTGGATTTGTATAGAGAACAGACAGACAGACATCGAGTTTTATAGGTATAGATATATTTATATACGAGTAAAACGTGATTTTGGAAGACACATAAAATCTTGAATTCAGGACATTCTAAATAAGCAATCCTCGGTGACTGCATTCATAACGTATTTTTTTTTAATTTTTGGATATTCCTGCCATTGATTTTTAATCAGGAAATAATAATAAAGTGGTGAAAACAAAGTAATTTGTGTTTTATTTTAATAATAATGTCACCACAAAGTTCAAGCCTTCATACACAAGAAGAAAAAAAATATTCTTCGAACAGTTAAGAAATAATGTTTGCTTACCAATCAGCGACACTATTAGGTACAAATAATATTTATTAAAACCGGTTAAAATGACGGTTTATGATTACTAATGCCCACGGCTTCTTTTATTACAAATTTTCCAGGGGTACCCGATGAATAAAATTCTATGATAACATATGAATGTTTGAGGACCGAATTTTATATTAATAATTCTTTAACTTTGTTTTTAAATTCTGTATATTAATATTATATACTTTTATCGCTGCCGTGCTTACGTGTGTGTGGAAATGTCTTGGAAGTGATCAAATCTATCCAATCGAACTGAAATTTTGCACGTCAACTCGACGTCGATGACATTGCATTTTGACAACTTTGTCGGCATGCACGGTCATTGTGGTTGTTTTCGTTTTTCGCGAAAAAACTCGCCGACCGAGTGCTCGATTACAATAATTCCAAGTTCTGCTGATTCTCAGATTATTAACTTACTAAATGTTTTGTTTTCATGTTTGTTTCGTTTCTCACGTTAAATTTTCAATCGCACTATTTCCAACGCAATTTGATTACAGATTTCTTTGAGATAGATACCTGCTGAATAAATATGTATATTCCATGTTGAAAAAATGTCATCACCGAGCGAAGTGCCGAAGGCTTATCTCTCTCTGGGCAGTGTTCAATTCAATTTCAATTCAATTTATTTCATGATAATATGTACATGACAAACAAAATGTTTAAGGCATACATATTAGGAAGTATATATCAAAAATGAAAATATTTAATAAATTAAAAATAACATAAAATCTGGTCAAAGGTGTAGGAGAATCCCGCTTCGGAAAACCCCCTCAGACACATGGAATATATCAATACCCAAAGCGATTTGTTCAGCATAGCTGTGGCTCTTCCAACAGGCATAACCATCGGCAGGTTGGTCCTGTATATTGGAATGTGAAACAATCTATGCTGACGATGTCTAGTGTGATTATCAGGAACATACAAACCAATGCTCTGCATAATTTCAGGATTATCGATCATACCGCGCAACAATCGATAAAAATGTGTAATCAAATACACATTCCTTCTAGTCTCTAAACTATTGTAGCCATGCATACCCTGGAGAAACTCGGTTGGGTAAAGCCAAGGATAATGCCCGTACTCTCTCATGTAGAGATATCTCAGAAACTTCTTTTGGACTTTCTCCACCATAAGAGAGTACTTGCCCTCATGTGGCCCCCAGATCATCGAGCCACTCTCGAGTCTACTCCGCACGATAATACACATATAATACTAAATGACGTAAAAAATTAGAGTGTCTACAAATTTATGAGTAAAACATTAATAGATTTACATCACTGTTTCAGAACCGAATACATGTTTATTTCTAAAGTAGTCACTCTGCAGCGTAAAAAATAAACAGCGCGCTGTCGTGAAATACATCTACAAACTCACTTGCCACAAACTACTCTAACTACATTTCCCAGCCTGCGTAGTCAAGGCAGTGATCTTATCGTATCTTAATAGAATATATCTTTTGAGTTTATATTTATTTATAGTTTTTGTGATTAGTTTGTAGAACTCCATGTTTATTATCAATGAAATTAAAATAAGTAAAATTTTAATAAACATTATTATTAATTATACAGGTTAAGTGTTATTTCAAATGAGACGGCTGTTTCGGCTTGTAAGGCCATTATCAAACAGTGGATAAACCACATATAATCAACTTATTTATAAGGTTTAAGTTACCTCGTCCCCTATGGATAACTAGATGTTTTTGGAGGAGCCCTATATTAAGATTCTTTTACTTATCATTAAAGATTCCCCGGTTTTTTATGTTACGCTTAGTTATCGAAATTCCCCGTTTTTCGTAAGTGATTAACTAAATTACTTTGATTATAACATTAAATATTATTTTAATTTATTTTCTTGATTTTGGGTTTATTTGGATCATTTATGCGTTTATTGATTTCAAGTTGTTCAAGTAAATCAATATATACCTATATGTATATAAAGAAACCCGTGTTTCCCTATCCGCCAAGTTTTCTTCACAACCAGATACTACCACCCCCTGGTGGTTATGGTGGTGGATAGCCCATGGTGTCCCATTGAAAACGTCCGAGTTTGGTGGGGGTGGCTGAGCGTGGGTGGGAGTGGGTGACGAAAATGTGCTTTCTAGCGCATTTTTTTGTTATGGGAAGGCCGCAAATGCTTCAGATTGTTTCAAAATAGGCGCGCCGACTGTGTGAAAATTCCCGAAAGTTCTATAATGCTCTAAGCTGAGTGGCGGAATGTGTCGGTGTGTCTAGAAGGTTCCTGCACATCCGATAATTTCCTTGAAAGTTCTGGAAGGAGAATGTTCGAGAAGATTCGCGAAAGTTCTATGACGATCCAAACAGTGTACTAAAAATCTACGCGTGCGAAGCCGCGCAGGGACAGCTAGTTCATTCTAAAACCTTTGGTTTCTTTACTATGTAAAGGTATTGGCGCGTTATTACCGAGCGGGACACGGTTTTCATTTAATAAATGTGCTACAAATTTTGAATCTATTTTTTTATTTTTGTAACAGCGCATATGTTCCGTGAATCTAGTGGAAAAAGTCCTTCCCGTTTGTCCAATATAATATATGGCATTGTAATCTTTATGGTCGCACGTTAATTTATAGGTGTCACTGTTTTCTAATTTAGGCATTTTACTTTGCGAGTTTTTAAGATTTGTTCCGATATTATTATTGATTCTAAAAGCTATTTTTATGCCGCATTTTTTTAATTTCATTAGCTCCTTTATTAAAATTGTACTGAAAATTCTAAATTTTAAGCATTAATATTATATGTTTGAATAGGATATTGTTAGATTAATTTTATTTTTTGTTTGTAATTAGAAAAAATCCTCAATCTTTAGTAAGATTCATAATACATATTTCAATGAAGAAAATTTTAATTCCTCGAATAGTTTCCTTGAATATGTTCAATCGTTGTAAAGAAATTTATTATTGAATATGTTATTGTAAAATAAGATTAATTATTTTATTATCAGGCATATCTACGAAACATCGTACAATCACGAAAATTAGTATATTTATATAATATATTGTAGTTATATTTCTTAATTAATAAATAATAAAATATAACTATAATTTATAATAAAATCACAAATTATTTATTAATAAAGTAATCATTTCATAATTTGCTAGTATTGAGCACTTGAGAAACCATGGCGATCCCTCAAGACAAGTGATTCACAATTAATCAGAGCGAAAATATTGTTAACACAAAAACCAAGTAATTTACGTGAAAATATTTCTCCGGCAGTGATTTTATACATTTGTATAGAATTAAATAATGTAAAATTATCTCGGCTACTGAACAACTAAAAAGAAAATTAAATCAAATTTAAAAATGTTATTAACCGTGAACACGCAATTTTTATTCGAACCCCAATTCAGTTAATTTTGATCAAATCTTATTTTTTTATTATTAATCACAAAGTGAAGGCCCGTCAGTAATGACTGTAAAATATCGTATTTTCAAATTAACAAGGAAGGTACATCATTTTCTGTAACCAAATTAAATTATTATTGAGTACCTAGAAATAGGAGTAGATACCTAACTAGCTTAGCTACGAAAAGTACTATTATTACTTGAAATCAATTATCATATACCAAATGATTATACAATTATTTTCTTTGACATATAGTTGTGTACAGCTTACGTTATTTAAAGTGTGAAGTAACGTGAATGGAGAGAAATATTTTAAGTTCGATTATTATTATTACTAAATAATGTTTTAAAACATAGATAAACATTTTTTTTAAATAATACGATTCACAAATAACATTCATAGCGCACAGTTCTATCATGTTTCAAAAATTTGTGCATTATAAATTGTTTTTGCTAGATATATGAAAATTATGATTTCTCATTCAATTGACGAGATTTAACTAAATTCAAATTTTTAATCTAGATAAATATCATAAAAAATAAATTATCTTGAGTGTTACTTTAAGTGTAGTTTTTATATAATTTTTTTATTGTTGACTATAAACATTGTCAAAATAGGCTAGATTCTTAACCGTTATTCTAAACAAAACTCTTTCGTTATTCTAAATATTCTAAATTGATTCTAAACTAAAATTAACAAAATTAACTTCTTCTTCAAACACAGCAAAGTAATTTTGTGGTGAAATTATTAATATAATTAATACAAATAATCGAAGGGGTCACGGGCTCTGAAACACGTTGATATTTTCAATAAAAAAGTGGTGAATACAAAGTTTATTTCTATTAATTATATTAACAAAATTTAATTTAATATCTTGAAATCATGATGCAGAAAGCCTTAGTATCCCAACATTCAAAATGTATTCCATTTTTCTGATGTACCTATAATATTCTAATAGTAAGTATTGACTAAAAAGATTCACTGCCGTCATGTTTTTGATAGTGATTAATTACCGTTTCATTTCTCTTCTTTCATCAATCATCCTTGAAACTTGCCCAACAGCTTATTGAGACTACATACTACAATTTATTAACCCGATTAAAAGGCGATTTAGTGATACATAAAAAAATGCAAAGAAAATCCGCGTTTGTTCGCAGTGGAATTAAAATAATTAACTTACATTCATGATCTCGATAAATTATACGTACATAATAATTCGTACAGAAACATTTAAAAAATAATTTACGCTTCAACAGGCCAAAAAGCCCAATTACAGAATCGAAACACATAACAAAACACTCAGGCTCGAGTAAATCACATAGATTAATTGTGACCTCACCGAGAATCGAACCCGGAACCCTCAGTGTGAGAAGCCAGTGTCATACTCATTGGACTACGAGGGTCGCCTCGTAATGCCGCCCAATAATGATAAAATTGATTTATTTGTAGGTAGGTACACAATTTTGATACGTTACTCCTAAATGCACCTCCGTACTATGTACTTTATATTTTTACGAACAATATATCTCAGTAGAAAACTATATGAATGGGAATGAAAAATGTATGTTACACATTTTCTTAACATTTTATTCAAACCCTATCCCTATATCATATTCCTTCCCCGTCTCTCTCACGTTCTCCCATTCGTTTTGGAATTTATTTAACTGTTAAACTTTTTAATTGACTTTTCTAACTAGCATTCACACTAGTCAATGGTAATTTAGAGGAATCATGTAACTGACTCGATTTTTTTTTGTTTTTCTCATTATTTTTCAAGTTTACATCGTTAAGCTGTTTGATTTTCCTGATAAAATATATTAAATTTAACCGAATGTTAGGAAATAATCGCCTGACTTTGACATGAGTGCTTTCAGGTATGATTTTCCGAGAAGCAGCGCGGGTACACGCGCTCGAAGGCATCGCATGCAGTCGGTAGTGGTACGAGAGTACCGAGTGAACGTAGAGTGGTCCGCCGACCGCTCGAGGGCGGAGCAGTCCTTGACCGTGACTGCGTTTCCACGATTCTTCGGGAGAGTGCGCAACGCCGCGCGGTGCCGCGGAATTCTCGGCTTAATGGGAAATAAATCGTACCGCGCATCGAGAGAGCGGCGGGCGGCCGGGGAGGGAGGGCGCCGTGCAATATTATTGTCGGAGTGAATTAGAATGAAGACCCGCTCGCTGCAACCGCCGCTCCAATCCTTGACCGTGACTGTGAAGCCGCGCTTCTTCGGCATTTTGCGCAACACGCCGCGCAACACCGGGCACTTGATTTTATATACCGTGTAGGGGAGGCGTCGAATGCAGTCATATTATTTGAGCGAGTTGGGCTGGGCTGCTAAGGCCCGGTTGTTTCAAGTTCGATCAAAGTAAGCGGTCGATTAAAGCGTAGAAGTCTATGCTTTAAAAGAACGCTTACTTTAATTAATTCAACTTGAAACAACCGGCCTATGGAGGATGTCATGGCATTTAAGAAGATTAATTTTCCTCCCCACAATCATACGCAACAGTTATTAAAGCATTCAAGCGCTTCATAAAATTGTTATCATAAGCAGAACACAGATATAATATTATAAATTAAATTGCCTACTAATAGACTCTAGACTATATAATATGAGCGAAATGGTAATAACAGTTAAAAGATGTGCATACTAGAAGTGGAAAACATTAGGTAGTTCTATAGGTTTTTATATGATTGTCTAAATATACACGTCTAGTTGTTTTTTGAACTATGGTAAGCTGTCTTTTTGTCTCAGTTTAACCCCCTAACCCCCCGTAACTATATCTGAATACCGAGCAACGTCGGGCACAGATTGCTAGTTATTTATAAACCTGTCCCATACTAACCTTCATAGGTATTTAATAACTCCTCTTTTACATAATAATAACAGTCTACTGCAAAATTTCAGTCGTTAGTGTCGCTAGTTCCACTCGAATAAGAGTGGTCGTTTAGCGACGATGCAAGCAAAACTCACGCCTGGACATGCAAAATGCTTAGATTTACCGCAATACGCGATACAGGAAGAGTTCTGTACGAGCGACTACGTAATATTTCACTGTAATTTGTGGTACAAAATTGCAACTGGTCAAGCGTGATGTGACAGTTTTGCGCCGAGCAGGAACGCACGCCGCGCTCTCGACACTCGCCGAGACTCGCCGAGACTCGCCTCCCGAATTTTCACAGCAGAGCGACATTTAATCGCAGCAATCTAGAAGGTTTGTGGGTAACACAATCTTGAAGCGGGTTATTTTTTTGCACCATGGAATTAAACTAACCAGTTTTCTTATAATGTGAGCCGGTGCTCGATTGTGAAGGCATGTTAATGCGTCTCTCCGTTACGTTAACCAAATAACCAACACTATTAATTTTAATTACACATTTTATTTTTAGTTACTTTTCTTCGGACAAATAGCATTGTTTTGAGTCTCGATGATGACTGCATATTTTCGATACACAGATTATTTATGTATATCGAATTAATTGTAATTAATTTTAACAATACTATTTGCGTGGTATTATATTTTGCTATATTTCGATAAATGCATATTGTAACGAGACGCTAAAAAGAATGTCCGATTGTCCAAATCCCCGGTAATGTATCACTTGTCACAACACTATCGAAGGATCGAGAACGGTCTATAAAAATCTAGAGTAATCTACAACTTTTGGTTAACAAACGGTCTACAAACGTCTAGAAACCCCTGGTACAAACGAGAAGCAATGAAAACCTTCTCCTAAACATTAAAATAATCTATAAAGTACGAAAATAGCAGCATTTTCGGGTACAAATACGGAATTAGGCCGCTGCGCAAGAATTTTCGTACCTGGCAGTTCGATTCAGTGCAAAGTACGAGCAAGCCGCGAGAGGACGCCGAGGGTGGCCAGTCGTGAATTGCGAAATGACAGTTATCGAGCGAAGTACCTAACTGGTAAAATAAATAAGCGATAAACACTACGTGCGAGAACGGAATATTCTAGCAAATGATAAATACGTGTTACTCAGCGATAATAAAGTATTCATAAACGAGTATATTGTGATACATTGTGGATTTAAGAATAGGGTTAAGTGAATTTGTATATTGAATAATTAATTAATCATTAATTAATAAATCGCTAATTAATTTCAGTGTTTCCATTCATTCCTCCCGCAGCCACGACACGTGACAATATTTCAAAGTAAAATGAATTAATGTCAAATAACCTGATTCGTCACATTGTACATGTTATTATACATTACAATTCAATTGCAGTACAAAATATTTCAACCAGTGGTAGATACCTAAATATTATATTTAGAAATACTTTCACAGGGCAGAAATTATTTCTAATATTTGGATTGGTTTGAGATACACATTTAACTACGCTTCGTAGACTTTACGTCTAGTTTCATTATCTAATAATTTTTTGTGTTTAAATATTGTATAATTTATCTCAAACTTTGGAAAACTGCATTTGCTCCAGGATAAGTCAACGAGGAGACCTTAAAAAACTTCGTCAAAAATCTAAAAGAAAATGAAGGCAGCCCTCAGAAGTCAGACCACCCAGATAGGGCGTCCTGGTGTTTTCGTACAAATAGAGCAAGTAAATAGAAGGTAAATGAAGACGAGGAAAGAGCATTACATTTTGTCATTGCATTGGGTTCGCGGCGGTGGGAGACGAAAAGATACGCTTGAGATTTATTATAGTTTTGTTTAATCACCAAAGGTCATTGGACACACACTTAATTATAATCAGTATTGTGGAATTTTCACTCACTGAAGCACTTTATTGAGTTTTCCATTCGCCCATCTCTTATCGCACTTATTCACTATCGAACGCCCGATAAGTATGTACTATCGAAATTTATTTCGCTGTACGATTATAAATCGCACTAGTCGCTACTTACGTCAGTTTCACTTCTAAGGTCACGTATTTATAAAGACTCTATGTTCGAGTTCTTTCTAAATTCAGATAGGACGTTCGAAAGACTTATGTTATGTGCAGTTCTTATTGTTTTAGAATCTCGTGACAACATTAACTTCTTAACAGGTGAAATGATGCTGGGCTATACTATTGTTAAATTTTGGTGTGGAAATATACCCGCCGATCTCGTTCTGTTTCCAAAACAACTTCTTGCAATAGTTATATTGAATATTAATTCATTTTTATATGTTTTATGAATGGTCATAAATTCGCCGATTGTTTACTGCTAGGCCCTGCGGGCGGCTATTGTGGCCGCTGCGCGACCGATTGTGTTTGCGCGGCCAATTGTATCTGGCAAATTTCCATTTTTGCTATTATGGCCGCTTCGCGGGCAATTGTGTTTGCTGTGCAGCAAACACAATTGTTTACCTATGCCTACGTCAGCCGCTTCGCGGCCAATTGTATCTGGCAAATTTCCACATTTAATTACAGGTAGTTTAGATATAATTAAGACAAAGTATTTATTCAGTATTTCTATAAAAATATAATTAAAATTTCAACAAACAAAATATTCTCGACGTAAAAATAAAATTCGATACTGCTAGGATTCGAACCTAGCATCTTCTGATCCGTAGTCAGACAGACGTGTTATTCGTTGCGCTACAGAACCCGATAAGCAATGTGGCAAAATTATTGTATACAAATAGAAATCATCATACGGAGACAGAAACAAACGACATTGGTTAGCGTAATTAATATATTGATTCTCTACGTAACAATGGTCGTCACTAACGCTATCAGATGGCGATACGCTAGGCTAGATGGCGCTATTCTCACGGCCAGATTTCGCTTTACGCGCTAAAACTAACATACTACTTTTCGCGACAATTTTATTTATTTTTTGTGAAAGTTAGAGAAGTATAATTTCAGCATTTTTAGATCAGAAGTCATTTGGATTAACAGCAACGTAACGCAATGGGTTCACGCATATTGTAATGGTTGTTATGCAAACAATTATTTCTTTACATTAGATCGTATTTTACTTTTAGAGAAATGGCACGAAGAGCATGTATAAAGATAATAAACGAATAGAATGAAAAATTAAAGATTCGTTACAATCTCAAAGCGCTGGTGACGTTCCGATATCAATTTTGGAAGAGATTAAATTGCTGTACTCTAAAAATATTTGTTGCGCATGAATTATTATGAATCTAATTTATATTAAATTGATTTCATTGGATTGAAATACTTTATTGCTGAGGCGTATTTTAATTTTAATTGATATCGATGTATAGCTTCATTTTAATTATTATTTCGATCGACAATTTCTACGTAATGTGAACGTATATAAAACTCTTAATTGCATCCAGGTGTAATTTTAAACGATTACTATTTTCATAAAATATCAATATATCATCTTAGATGTTTTATTTTTTAATAAAATGTTTATTTACTAGGCACTATTGAGAAAATCATGTCTTAAAATAATTTTATTATTAATCTTAATATCTACAATCCCACCGCTGGCACTCTTCGAACCTGCGTCCTAGATTTGACCACATTACAGAAATATTCGGCTTAATTTAGATTGTTGTGGCTGGTTTATCTAATTGACGACTTTTGAGATAACCCCATAAAAAAATATTATTATTATTATTATTATTGATAATGGGCAGGCAGCTTAAGCTGATAGGCCCATGTCACTGTCTCTCATTTGAATATCCAGCCTATTCTTAAATTGGTTGACACTGGCTGCAGACACAACGCCCTCAGGCAAACTGTTCCACATATTGACCACTCTATTGCTTAATGTATGCTTTCTTGGATTACACGAGAACCGAGACTTGTTCAACTTCAGGTGATGTCCTCAAAGGCCCACATTAGTGTTAAATGCAAACATATCTGTCATATCTGACATACAAGTCACATGACATGTAGTAGCCCGATAGAATCTTGAATGTCTCGATGAGGTCACCTCTTGCTCGTCGCTCCTGAAGAGTGGGCAGTTTCAATACTCTCAGCCTTTCCGCATATTCCAGGTTTTTAAGACCCAAGGGCAATTTTGTGGCTCATCCCTGAACATTTTCCAGTAAAACTATATCTTTAACAAAATATGGATTCCAGATCTGAGAGGCATATTCGAGGAGAGGCCTCACATACGTCTTATAAATAGTTGTGAATAGTGGTACTGTCAGATGTTGGAATGATCTTCTCACTAAATATAAAATAGAGTTAGCCTTCTTAACCACACTCGCTATGTGCTCACACCATTTAAAGTCCTTGGTAATAGTAACACCCAGTTATGTAACAAAATTTAAGTGTTAAATCTGGGCTGCGTTATCTATAGAGATATATATATATAAAGAACATTTTCTTCATCACCGCTGTAATCACATTGTATTTATGACAGGTTGCACCATAGCAGCATTAATTATTACTATTAGTTTATTAGCAGAATGCTTGCGGGTTGATAATCCCGAATCTTTTCGTTCTGACTCTACCTTGCACCAATTCTCTTCGTCTTCAATTCTCCTGTTTCGTGGATGCCGGTTTTCTTCATATTTAGCATTAAACCAGTCTCCTTGAGTCACTATTAAATTAATTACCACTCGGAAATTGATTCACTCTCTGTGATCGGTAAGTTTTCTGTATATTTTAATTTTTGTTCACGACTTTTAACGCGTAAGGGAAGTGCTCCCCGCCATTCCTTTTCATTGTTTATATTTTCTATATACTATTTTTGTTTTATTTCTTCATTATTTACCGATTATTTTCGTGCTATACACCTATTATTTATCTATTCAGTTTTATTATACTATGTTATTATAATTTCGTGCTATACATCTATTATTTATATATTCAGTTTTATTATACTATGCAATTATAATTTCTGATTTAATAATAACGGAAAATTATTTCCGGGGAAAATGAGCGCTTTTGTATAGTTTGCTGTGGAATTAAGTGGGTTCGCACATTGGTATCTTAGTATAAAAAAAGACGGCGAATGAGAAGGACCGATATAGGAACTATAGCTTATATGACGGTCTTCGGCTGGCGGTGGCTCCGCCCTCAATGTGTAATCGGTAGCGAGCGCGAAAAAGGCGCAAAAGAATCGTTTTTGGAAAACTTTTTTATGCACAACACGCATTGTTTCTTTGTGAAGCAATTCATTCATAAGAATCAAACTGCTGAGAACTCTCGTCCGTGTTCCCCTCCTTTGCACTGTGAAGATTTAAAAAGTACAAAACCTATGGCCCACCCGTGCGAATATTACCTAGTACTCCTAGAACACAACCACGATCAAAAAAATCAAAGCAGAATAATAAAAATAGTTTTTACGTTTGACATGTTTCTTAAATGAGAAATGAAATTGTACGTACTTCGATTAAAATTAATTAATTAAAAAACGCCTATTTTTTAGCAATTTTCTCAAGACTCACTAAGATCTCTACCTATAAAACTCAATGTATGTCTGTCTGTCTGTTCTTTGTACAAATCTACACCGTTTGTTCGATATGAGCAAAATTTGACACACCTATTCTAAAGGACCCGGCGGCTAACATAGACAACATTTCCTCCCTACCCCTGTGCAACGTCTCCACCCACTTACTTATTTTCAATGCAAATCTGCACCGTTCGACCGATCGGACTCAAAATTTGGCACACTTATTCTTAAAGACCCAGGTAACATTTCCCCGCTCACTTTACCCTTGACTTTTCTTTAGGACCCGGCGGACAACATAGGTGACACTTCCCCCCTCCCCCTTTGCCAGCCCTGATATATTTTCTGTACAAATCTACACGGTTTACACCTTCCCCAGTATACCTTTCCCTTTACACCCTCCCCTTTCACCACCCTAATATATTTTCTGTACAAATCCCGTCTGACTGATCTTACCCAAATTTGACATATTTATTCTTTAGGACCCGGCAGGTAACGAAAGAGTGTTTTCTCCGCTCCCTTCCTTTACCTCACCCCCTACCCTAATATATTTTACGTCTTCTACGCCGTTTGATCTGATCCAGATTTTGCATTCTCATTCTTTAGGTCCCGGCGGAATTCATAGGCCACAATTCCCTGTTCTGTCTTCGCAAATCCGGAAAACCAGTGGCATCACCAACTGGTTTTCTGATATTGCGGACTGCAGGGAAAGGTGGAGAAAATTCATCAAGGAAAAAGGGGAGGGAAATCGACCTGGATCTATTTAACTATTTTAATTAAAGGACCATGTTGACCGTAAATGCAATGAGATCTAAATAATATTATAATAAGAATGCAACGAATGAATGAAGTGAATAAGTAAGAAAGTTAAATAACATTAATATGTTCATTTTAAAAATAAGTATTCGTTAGAAATATGTTCTTTGTTTATTATTATTAAATTTGACAGGGCTGACATACTGAAGTAAGAGATTGGAAAGTAATGAGGAGTACTGCTTCGATATGATGACAACCTAAAAGTTTTAAGGTTTTGTAAATAATTACAAATATCATGAAATGATATCTGCCGCTTACAAAACATTATATATATAAAAACAAACGGTTATTTTATTGCTGTTTGGAAGTCGCTACTTAAATTTGAAGTAAACAGGGTAATAAATTATTCATTAAATCATTTTAGGCTTCATGCGGCGAGTAAAGGAATAATTACAGAATTTTATTCTACAGCATCTGTCACAGAGTAAATTGACAGGTATGCTTTATTAAGCTTACAAATACACCTGCAAGCATTGAAAATTATACTGTTTTAATGTTTATCCAAGCACATTTAAATTCATCGCTAAATTATGTATTTCTCGTACACTGATTTATTACTCGTGCAAACGGTATTCCAATTAATTTATTAACATATAAACAAGATTTCTATAGTTATTTTAGCAAGTGTGATATGTGATGAATATCTGACCGCCTAAGCTTTTTTCTGTCATTAATCGACATCAAAATATGTATATCGATAACCAATTTGCCAAAATTTCACACTCGCGTGTGAAAAAAATAACACATGTTTTGATATAAAGTATGATTATAAACTGAATTTTTAATATTGATTAAAATGATATAGACGTTTTGTAACTGTATTTTGTAAATGTGATAAATATCATGTTTTAATTGAGAGTTTTTAAATGTTATATTGCTTTATATTTTGAATAAACCGTGTCACGGACGTCAGAATTCATTTTATGTAAATATAAATTAAAATTTACGCACTGCAGTTAGTTGAATTAAAAGACGTTTAAATAAAATAAAATTCGTAAATAATTAATTCTTCCATTTGAATAAATTGTAAAAGTCTCACAGAGAAGAAGTTATTTATATAGAAAGGTTTTTAAAGTTTTAATGAGAACAGTACACAAATTACGCAGACATTTTCGAAATTTATTTTATTTTTAAATTGATCAGAATTTATGGCGATTCCCACGATAAATAAGTAAATTCTTTAAGAAAGATGTCAATTTTGCATCATTCTAAAAAGGGGTAACGCTTAATTTACGTGTTAATACGAACAGAGAGAATTTGTTACGACCCTTTTTCCCTGGCAGTGGCCTTGATCTTGGGTACTTTCAATACCATTTAACCAAGCTTGGTGCTTTTCCGCTCACAACAAAAATCGTCGAGTAATTGTATATTCCGCACCTCGGGGGCAAAACTGCAACACGTCTGAAAGGTAAAACTTGACTATGAAAGACTTAAAAAGTTGTCAATAATAAACTAATAAATGTGAAAAAATTCTATAAAATGGGATAAATGCACGCATAGAATAATCTAAAATTATAAAGTGAATATTAACGCCCGATTTTATGGAACAAATTTATTTCCGACCGTGAATGCGAGAATATGTAGGTAATAAGATTTTCCATAATCTCCTATCCTCTGGCACGACTCTGCCAAGTGACTATATTGCAATTTTTAATTATTTGCTCCAAGCATTGTATTTCTCTATGAATAATATGACACATCCGTTTGAGATGCAATTTTTTTTATTTTTTTTATTTATTTTTTTATTTTATGTTTTTTTATTTATTTATTTATTTATTGTTTATTTACATTAAGATTAGTTGATACAAGATACTAATAACTGCCACACTAGGTAAAAACCTGTTCTGTGGCAGTTATTCTCATATGGTATTTATTTAGTGGATAAAAATGACAATTGAAGAATCTTAATCTAAAAGAAAATAAAAAGAAAAAATATACATACAAAATCAAGATAAAAAATTTAAAGTAAATCATAGGAATAAATTTAAGAGAAAAGAAAAGAAAATATACATATAAAATTAAGATAAAAATTTAAGTACAAAATAAATATTATATTATAATATACTATAAATTATATAAATATTTTTTGCCAATTCAGAGGTCAAGGGCGGATCACTTCCTCAGCATACCTTCTACCTGATATTTTTATAAACTTATTGATACGATGTTTAAAAGGTTTGTGTATAGTTATTTCTTTAATTTCATTGGGTAACTTATTGAAGACAAGCGGGGAATTTTGCATGCAGGATTATTAGTATTAAATATTTTATAAAAATGCAATGCAAAAATTAAACTTATGTTAAACCTCTTTCCATTTAAGAAAGGCAATCAAATTAGTATATGTACATAAGCCGTGCGTACGACCATTTGTTCGTTGCGTTGGTGTTTGCGGGTATAAGCACCAACACAACGAAACATTGTGCCTCGTATGCACGGCTTATACATACTAATTCGATTGTCTTTCATGGAAAGAGGTCTCACTCTGCAGATGTAGGCATACCTACATTGGAGAACGCCACAATCTTCTGTCCTGAAGTACCAGTCTCGTCCGCTGTCATACATTTCCTTACGTACGCTTCGGTTGTTGAAGCTTTCAACGGGGCAGTTCTCTAATATTTAGTTTATGTGATCTAGGCCTTTTGCCTCTTACACCTTTTTTACCATCCTTTCTTCTCCCATCAGTTCCGCACGACCAAATCAAACATGCGATACATTTTTTTTTTCTATATCGATATTATGTAATTGCAATTATGGCAGTGTTATGTTAGAGATGCGATATTTTCGGTGGCCTTTCAAAAGTCCAACATTCCATTCATCGCTGAATGTGCGACGGCGCGGGGGCGAGCGGGACGGACGATCGGGAAAATCCGCGCGTGCGACGGCGACGGACATAGAGTCCGCGCTGGGACAAGTGCAGTCGTTGACCCGACGGCGCCGCCTCCGTACCTCGGAGCGGGAAAAAATAATTCGCGACGGACTTATCGGCGGGAAAAAGAACGAAAACTAAACAGAATTCTCAATGCCCGCCCTGATTGAGTTTCTTCCGCTCATTCTAACCTTTATTACAGATTGCTAAGATATCGACTCGAGACAATCGGGTCTATCCTCATTGGTGTAGCGGCAGCGTAACAATCAATTTATTGTAACTGAGAACTTGTGAAGAACTCTGTATAAATAAATTTTATAAAATAAAGCAAATAATGTAATGTAAAAATAAAGTAATGTTTCCTATCCTATTATGTAACATTGTACGCTTAGTCAATTTTAACGGTGTAGGTAACATCCAACACGCGTCCATAAATAAATACGCTCCGTCTATTTTCGGTTGTTGAGATGATTTTATTTTTCATCAAGTCATTTTTTATATGTTTTATATTCATATTCATTTATAAAATATGTTTTGTGTATTATGTAAAAACTTGCTAATCAATTACTCCTAAAATAGTAATTATTGATTTGCGAATTTTTTAATCTGAATATTATTTGCAATTCATTTTATCGTTAAGGCATTACTTATTTTTTATTTATCATAAAAAGTGTAGGTACTACGTATTGTTTAAAAACTTGTTAATCTGGAAGTCATTCCTAAAATTGCATTTATTTATTTACGTTTAAATTTATCGTAAAAAATGTACTGTGTAGTTATATCATATTCAAAATGTTTACAAAATATTCATATTTTGTATTCTAATGTCACTATAGGACCATGTGTTAGGGTTATTAATGACCCGTTGAAGGGATTTATTAAAAAAAAAGCAGTTGCCATTCACTCATCGGTTTTGACTCTACAACCCCTGGTAGGTCTTGGCCTCCTCGAGAGTCTTCCTTCACTCATCTTGCTCTTGTGCCAGCTCTGTGCAGTTCTGAATTTTCAAGGCAGAAATGTAGTCTGGATTTTATTTTATTTTGGTGGCGGAAAATCCAGCGATTTGCGCTCACAATGCGCTTTTGGATTTCCTCTGAAGTGTTTTTCCTGTCTGTTATCAGAAAGCGGAAGTATATAAATCATGATACAATTTCAAAATTAAAACATTCGCCATTATAATAATATTATCCTGAGAATAGTAGAGAATCTCTGAGATGCGGAATTTGCTCCCACGAAATTCTTTGGACTCACAGTCAATGTTCCCTCTGAGATATTTTTTTTTAACAGGGGATGGATTCGGGATCTCCTGTTCATTTCTTCAAAGTTGCATTATGAGAGATCGGGTCGGGGGATTATCGTTCCACCTATCCCCGTCCTGCACTGTCGGCTATTTGAGGCTGACGTTAGTTCCATAGTTCCATAGTTCTTTACAGAATCTCTCCATTTGCCTTTTTCATTTTATCTTGGATCAACTAACAGCCCTTTTCCTCTTGCACTGATGAGACAATTTTGTTCAATTTATTTGTTTTTCTATTTGGGGCAATAGTGGATACACCCCGAGATCCTCTCGGATGACATCTTTCCAGATTTGTTTTCTTGACGTCATCCCTGCTACTCCTCTAAGGTATCTTTTATCCTCAGCCTGGGTTTCGACCGATTTCTCCCCATCAATGGTCAAAAAATGAATTGCTATATTGGACCGAGTGAGAAGTACCGACATTGAAATGGAGCGCCAAATTATATACAAGAAAGTGTCTCATTTACACTTGGATTGCACTTAATTACAGTTACGACCTAGACGCGTCTTGCGAATGCCAGAGGAGAAACTACACAGGTGGATCACTCCAGATTAAATTAAGACCAACAGCAAAAAATATTTTATAAAGACAGTTTAGACAACGACTGTTCAACTAGAACCAAAGCACCGACAGGAGAAAAGGGAAGGAAAAGGAAAAGGGAAGGGTCCTCAGTGAAATAATAAATTTAATAGATAAACTTTACTTATCGTATTGAAAAGCACTAAGCTCTTCTTAACTACACTAGTAATTGAATCATCTACTATACAGTATTCAGTTAGCGTGCAGTTGAATATGTCAATTAGTTCAGAGTAGGAGTTTCCAACTCTGTGCAATCTAGGCATTGATGACTTTATTATCCGTGCAGAATTAAGTTTTAAGTCCAGTTACTGTTAATGAAACATTAACATCTAACTGGGATATGAAATCTCGATAGCCAAGATATAGCTGATTATTTGAATTAGAAAACATCAGAAATTTAATCAAATTCTGTGTTTACTAAATTAAAAATATGGCAGCCAATAATCGTATAACAGAAAAGACATTGTAAACTACTCATGAGAAAAATACTTTATTTCTATATACTCAATTCAATGCACATAAATAATGTAGTACTTTATCTACGATATCAAATAAAGTGCCTTTATCATGGTTTGAGAAAGTTAAAATAAAAAAATTATTTTCCAATGTTTCAAAGAGAAATTAAAAAAATATTAGCGCTTAAATATAATATCCAAAAGTACGTCCCCTAGTACGGGGCAAGTTTTCACAAGTACAACGATGATCGCAAATACAGGCATCTGATCTTTCAGAAAACACTATACCTACAGCCTTTGTGGACCCAGATAATGCACACTCCACACTGGATAGTCTTCGAGACGAATGTTTAGACGTAAGATGCAAGTAGTTTGATTCTAAGCTGGTGACATAATTTTTACATAATCTCTTGGTCTTTATTTGCGGTGTTTGACCATATTTAAAAAAAAATGTTCAATTATTTTGAACGGCCCATACTACTAAAAAACTTTTTTTTAAATATATATATTGTTGTAATTTAAATTAACAGATTATTTACAATATTGAAAGATTCATGGACTGTTATTTTCAAACACAATAAATAAATTAAGGTTCTGTGAGTTCAGAGAAATGTTTAATATTTATTTATTTCATTAATATTTAAAGTTCTCTGGTTTACCGCATGCATGAGTTGAAATCATGCCATCAACACTATCTGTTTTAAACTTAGCAAAAATCGAGTTAATCGGTACTGGGATTTGATTCACAGTATGGGCGTTCCCTTACATACCATTCAATAATTGAAAAAACACAGTAGATATATTTTTTTGTTAATTTAAAAATTAACGAAATATAAATCACAATTATACATATCTACATGCGTTACTGAAGAAATATATATTTTTTAATACCTCACAGGTAGATTAAAATTAAAATTGATTCAGTATGATTTGTTACAAATTAATCCAATATGCACGTAGAAAATTAATGTATATAAATCATATATGGTGTTCTTTAACATGCGCACTTTATTTTCAAAAGTCAGCTGTCTAAATAAATGACCACCCACGTAGGTTGTTCATGTATAAAATGGCACAATCGACCAGTTCCGACATGTTCACCCCAGATCTTGGTGAACCTGAAATTTGTGATACGTATATAAATACATTTAGATAGATTTGATTAACAGTGAATGATGGTCTTATTGTGGAAGGCATTAATTAAGAGTTCACAACTAAATAAATACAGTAATACTCGTAAATACAGCAAGGAATAATATAATACGAGTACATTATTAAAAATGGCAGTAATTAATGGAGGTGATTTAAGGAGGCACCCCTCACAGGGAAGTTTAGAGAAGTTAGGCTAGGATGACAGATTATATAAGAATGAGAACAGATATAATATCATATCGTTAATATTACGTGAATAGGAAATAGAGTTCTTAGTTGCAGAAGATAGGAAGCCGAGCATCCTACCGGTTTCGTACAAAAGGACTAGAAGTATTTAAATGTTAAACACTTAGGTATTTTATTTAAAATTAAGCATGTTAAGTTTTTATAGAAAACAGGTGAAACAATAAAGCGAAATTCCGCTTAAAAAATCGAGGCTATATCACAAAATTCAATAAAAAATTCTTATTAGTTATTCTTTTTTAAATCAAGTTTATACCTGATGAACCTTTTTTAGGACCCTGATGAATGAAATTGTTGTTTCCGTAATAGGTAGATTGTTTAAATAAATACCAGTTAGTAAAAGTAAATAGGTACATGTTTATACACAAGTCCAATATAAATTTTATTTTCATATTATTCATCATCACATTACATATGTAAAAATATATTGTATCATGATTTTAATTCTTTCAATAAAAAATAAATAAATATATGTTATTGTGTGAATGTGTATGAAAGTGTTTTGTTTCTTATTTAAATCATATATTATATTTTAATAATATTATATTTTATAAAATAATTAAAATAGACTTACATTTCTTATATTTACATATTAAAACTACAAAATAATACTCTCTTAGTATTTTTAGGTACCAACGGATGTCAAAAAATTATTAAATATTTTAATCATTTTCAGTTTTAAATAATTTCGTTAGTTAAGAATACTCAAAACTGTTAATTAAGATAATATGCATATAAATGAGAGTGATATTTAATTTTCTTACCTTATATCAATGAATAACAAGTAAAATTTTGAAATTATACAAAATCAAATTATAAATTTAAATAACCTAAAATCTTCGACAGGTGGTGTCCTGCTCGAGAAAAGAATACCATTATTATAGGTAAGTCCTGCGATCGTCAGATAAAACTTGTTGTTCCATGTGGGAACAAGTTTTTTTTATACCGATCCAGCTATAAGGAGATTGATAAAAACACAAGCATGTGTTTGCCACAAAAAATATTTAACCCTTTGTGAGAATCCCTCTCACCCCTAAACTTGCGCGATCCACCCTTATAACTTTTGTGATGATTTTCCCAAATATTCTGATTTTTTAAATAAATTAATTAAAATGATTAATATTACTAATATTTCAATCTATTCGACGTTTACTTTGATAGCATCGGAGTGGAACATGAAAGCTCTTTCATAAATCTGATAGAAAATCACGAGATTAAAGCATGATGATACGGACATTAAATTGAATTATATTATAGCTACATAAACAGGAAGAGATTTATAAATAACATCTTCTTCTTCATTATATAATAATAATAATAATAGTGATGGCACCACAGCCAAAACTATCCGGAGTAAGCGTAAACGTATATATAAAAATTTGTTGTGTCCGGTCTGCTGTTGTGTTACCGGTCCACAATCATCATTTTCGTTTTTTCCTTGGTGGCGAGTCACATATCACTACTGATTTTTTCCAACTTTTCAATGTCAATATAACGCTTTATCCTTTCCGAGTCAAGTTTATAGAACCCCATAATTAGATGCGGGGAAATACAACACTTGTTTTTTTTACTAGTTTAATTTACTAGAGACGCTTTTCGCCTTGTAGGAGCATTTTTTCTATGAAATATCATATTATGAGATAGATAGTGCCCTCATAATGAAAAAAATGACTAAAAAATATGAAACGAGGAGAACCAAAGCAAGTGTTTATTCCTATTACTATAAATACTAGCAGGAAGGCAATCGGCGATGGCCTGCTAGGCCCTGCGGGCGGCTATTGTGGCCGCCCCGCGGCCAGCGATGGCCACTGTGCGGCCAAATTGTGTTTGTTTGCTTGCTGTGCAAACAATTTTGCAAATGCAAAATTGTTTGCCTATGCCCACGTCAGCCGCTTCGCGGCCGATTGTTTCTGGCAAATTTCCATTTCGTATTTATCAGGATATTCTTGCATTAAATTTAACATTGTTCTGTATGTCCTCATATTATTAATGTTCTGGAAAATATAAATTATCACTTCCGAAACACGAAATTCTAACCTGACAGATATGAATAAGACAGTTAAATATCATACATAATTATGTACTGCTCCGTAATCTAAAATCCGCATCTTGATTAATTTCATTCACTATGTTATAACATTTTTCTAACTAAAAGTATATTTTTAAAGCGATAAATAGTTTAAAGAGAAAACGTAAATAGCTGACATCGCTCCAAAATGGCGACGAATGGCCTGGACCAAACCGACAGCAGTGACAGCTGGGTTATGGTTGGGTTTACATAACCAAAAAAAGATATGGCGAAATTTACGAACAATTTTGAAACACAAATATGTATATAGAAAATTAATAAACGTGTATAAATATTGAGTACATTATTTTTATAAGTGACCATTTTTATTTTACGTGCATAATATTTCTACACATTAAATATTATCTGCATGTATTTTAAAACAATACATACTTCTCGCTACTTTATACCATTTCGCCATTTGTTTTTGTTTAACTGGCAATAGAAATTATCCGGAGACCGGCGACATTGGTTAGCGTAATTAATATGTATATAGATTATTAAACGCGTTACGATAGGTAGCTTTAAACCGCGGTCAACGGGAGCTATAAGTGAAATAATTTTAAATTAAAATCCCAAATAACATTTTCATACCTATTAAAATTCGTTTTATTATCATTATTTTCGGCAAGAATTGGTTAATACTTTCATCAACAAATTATTTTGAAAAGGTAGTTTTGTTCTGTCTCGCAAAGGTCCTTCTCCGCAACACCCGCAGTTGGTGGAGATAAGTCGAGAGTAATAGAAAAGTTAATGATGTTAGGGTATCGAAAAAAAAACTATTTTTTGTTCGAATAAGATCAGTTTGAAAATAAACATTTTCTAGTGATTACATTTGAAGTTAAAAATTCATCATAAATAAACGGAGCATTTTATAAAAGAATGCGTAATCGTACATAATTATTTAATTAAGATTTATGCAAAATTTAAATAAAAGCGAACTAATAGTTATTGAGGTATCTCTGCATGAGAAGATTTATGAATGTAGCCGAAGCAAATGTAGTGTGCCAAGATGGAAAAATATGGCGTCCTATCCTCCCTGCCTACTCCTGCGGGGAAACCGCGTGATGGTTAGTTAGTCATTTAGCAAAGAAATAATGTTATTCGTTCAACAATTCACCTACCATGCCAGTTTCTAATTCCTATAACTCAGTTAATTTTTAGAATTTTTGAAAGAATAATAACTAAAATTCTTCTTTAAAGTTATAGCTATAAGATGATCTATTTTTTGTAAGGTGGTATAACCCCTCAAATGAATAATTTAAATGTTTAATGCTAGACCATAAATTGCAAGCAACCAAAGCTAAATAAACAATGAGAAATGTGTTGACATCCTTTGGTGCAGGATTCACACGCTGTTCGATCTGTATACCTGCCTTCCAATACCACTGACCTGCATATTGATTTTGTGTAGCAATAGGTAGGTACCTGCATACATACACACTTACTCCTCCTATTTGCCTTTTGTTACTCAAACATCCTCGAATGTGCTCTGGCCAGTGCTTCAAGTGAGCACGTGAAAGATTAAAAATAACAATACATTATAATCAAATGAAACATTATAATTTCGTTTCAGTCCGTCCGTCAGTCTGTCTTTTCATCTGTGTGTCTGTCCCCGTAACATCCGTTATTTCGTTCGAATTCACGGCTAAAAAAACGAAACTACACGGCCGGAGATGGATCTTGAACCCCGGGCCAGCAAACCCGAACCGGCCGCTCAACGCATGTTGCTATCGCTGCCTCTCCGCGGAGCGTCAAAATGATACTATAAATATATACTAGCGCTTAGCAAAGACGCAAACCAATTTCCAGTCATTTTTGACAGGTTACAGCTAGTAAATAAAATAAAAATATTTATTCAATAACAGTTAAAAAATTAAATTTTAAACGGTGGCCCATCTAATATGCCGGATTTACTTTTAAAACGAAATACAATAGATTACTATTTACTTGAGCAAGTTTTATTGATTCATAAAATAGACATGTTGAGATTAAATATGCAATATGATGTTGTACAGATCTTTATCATCGAAAAACACTATAGCGGCGGCCAGTTAACGCCAGCATTTCTAGAAATCACACGACCAGAAAAATGTTATCTTAGCAAATCGATAGCTTTTCTTACTGTATGGCATTTAACAACATCTTATTGAAACCACAATTCTTCGAGATCCGTATCGGTTAATTGAAGCCATAAAAAGTTCTGCACAAGTTTGACATTTACATTTACAGCTTGACCAGACTCATCCACAAAAAGAATGGTCTAATCACACCTCCAGCCCATAAACCGCACCAAACAGTGACTTTAGGTGCATCGGTTTTCCTTGAATAACACGAGGAACTTTGTTGCTCCGAATTCGACAATCTTGCTTATTATTATCAAAACCATCCAAATGAAAATGAGCTTCATTGCTAATATTATGTTTTTAAAAAAAATGTCATTCAGTGTTAGATTGTCTCCGTTGTAAACAATTTTGTGGCTTGATCTCCTAAGTTAATTGAAATCTTTGAGGGTGGAGGTGAATTTATTTAGTGAGGTTTCATTGTTATTTTATATAACAATCCATTTTTAGTTACCTCAATGACAGTAGATATCAAATATCAAACATGAATTTTGCCAAATTAAATATAAAAATATGGCGGGGAACTAAAATCCAGCGTACTCAATGAAAAGGTAAATAGCAAGTACTAGAACAGTAAAAAAATGCTGTCTATACGTATCGATTAATCGCAGTAGTATGGTGGATTCCAGCGGAAAGCACATGTTCGCCTATCTGGATAATACAGTTTGCATCTGATGATATATCTTATCAGAGAAAATTGATTAACCTGTGTGATTAACTCAAGCCTCGGTATTTTCATGATGTGTATCGCTTCAGTAATTGGGCCTCTTGGCCTGTTGAAGCGTAAAAAAAGTAATGCAGCATGAAACACGTTGTGTTGAGTATTGGTAAGATTAACTAATCTTACCAATAATTGATATTGGTAAGATTATAGCATGTTAAGAATTGCAGGAACCTGTAAATCCATATCGAGTGTGATTATTAATCAAATCAATCTTCCAATAAAGTTATAAATATATAATATTTTACAAAAGACATCACTCTGGGTATGAGGTTTTTTTTAAAAATATAAATCAAAAAATTTAAAATTTATATTTCAAATTTTTTTTTTAAATGTATTTTTTTTTAAATATAAAACAAATAATTTTTTTAAATAAAAATCATTTTTAAAATATAAAACATGATTACCAAAATAACTAATAGCACTAGTGTGAAAGTATGAACCAAAATTAGTTGCACTTTTTAAAATTTAAAACATGTTTTACTTTACTTTGTAATACACACACACACAATATGAGTTATTAAATTACTACTATAGTTACATATTTTAAATTATAATGTTGCACCACGAAGTATCTGCCGAATCTCTCAAAGATATTAAGTTGCACTTTTTACCATTTTTTAATGATTATTCCATTCATGATGGATCAAAAGGTGTATCTGTATTTTAATAACACTAACATAAATAAATCAATCAAATTTTATATTATTTTACGGTATAATAACGCCTTTAGCTAACATAACAGCTGCCACTGAATAAAAATCTCAATTGAGTTTTATTTCATGTTTAGATTTATTTGCATATTTTTTTTATAAATATATTTTCGGATATGTAAATAAGCATGAATTACCATCCTTTTGAAGCACTGCCTCCAGCTGATTTGGCCGTGGGAATATTCACAGGTGTTGGTGGCGCTGATCCTACCACATTATATTTATGTATCGAAAATCAAAGGGAAAGGTTATAAAAATATCACTTTCTAACAATACCTTCGCTAGAGTCAAATAAAAAAGGGTTTAGGCTTACGTAGGTGTAGAGATTCTTAACATGCACATGGAAAAACATTTAGGTACATATAGATAGCTATCACAGATTATTATATTCAACTTACAGCCTTAAACCTTTTTTAGCTTCTTTATTGCATTTTTTTAATAGTTTCCAAAGACAATGATGATGAGTTTTGCTTAATTGAATGTAAATCAATTATATAACGTTTTGTATTTTTTATGTAATTATTGATTATTTAAATAATATATTATATAGATATATGTATTACTGGATGGCTGAATTGAATTTAGTTTTGATCTGTAATTTGGATTGTACAATTGTGTATTATTTAAAATTAAGGTTTATGAAATAAATATACACATTTATTATTCTCAATTAACCCTTAATTGAGTATCCAGTTTATTGATGGTTCACTATAATATTGCATGATTTAAAAAAATTGAAACGAATTAAATTTAAACTCGGATTAAGAATTCTCGCCCAAACACCCGCTTTGAAAAATTAGAGCTGTTTGTGGCATAGTTTTAGAATAATAATATGAAGCAAGTTTTGGAAACAACAGGATCAGAGGGCGTTCGCAAAAGACTTAATCAAATTTTAAAATATTAGAGGACTTAAAATCGTATTAGTATGGCGTTAAACCTATACCTAACCTTGCCAAGTGCTCTGTTAATAAGTAAGTTAAGAAATTTAATTTTAAGCTTTTAATTTGATATAAGTTTTAATTTCTTTATTCTACACAAAATATTTTTCGTACGTAATTTGTACATTGGAGGCCCTGGACGAAAAATAGAAGCGTCGGAAGACCTCCCAAAAGGTGGTCTGATGGAAGAGGCCTAAATCCAAATCCAAATCCAAAATGGAAGAGGCCTAAATCCAGCAGTGGAGGGAAAAAGGCTAAGGAAGGAGAAGAAGAAGAAGAAGTAATTTATAGAAAAATGTATTATAAGTAGTACGATAATATAGGATTATATTATTTTATAAAATTATTTTATTGAGAAAATAAAATAAAAATTTATTTTTCAACCAATATTGTTTCATGGTAATACAATGGCAAAGGTTTAAACCATAAAAGTTGATGGTTTGAAGGTCTGAGCGGTTCGAGTATTCCACGGCATGTCTCTTCTCCGAAGTACACCGGCACGTCTTGTGTCTATATTCTTTGAAAAGGGTTGGAGAAAACGAAAGGGCGGTTTTTTTTATAAGATTCTTTTCGAACCGATGATTTACGACCAGTTTCGTTTTTATTTGTCCTTGAATAGTCTTTTCTCTTAAAATGTCGCTGAAGGTACAGTCATTCATTTACGGATAATTCTTTATCAACTGCGGGTACGATTTCCGCATTGAAAAAATGTGACAAATAATTATAAAAAAGCGATATTTTACACTCATGTATGAATAGGCACTGAGGATAATTAATATACGTGCCTTTTAGTCGATAAATACGTTTACCGGATTTTAAAGGTTTTAAGTAAATATTAAGTAATATGGTTACACTTATCTTTTTCAAAGACGGGTATGTATAACTTGGAACCTAGTAATATAAGGAACTTAGAAAATATTTACTAAAATCAATTACGTTCACAAATCTAGGATATTAACGAATTTAAATGATAAATTATCATTTTAAACATGAAATCAGTTCATCCGTATTATTAACTCATTGTTGGTTTTCTTAAAATGTTCGTTATGAAGGCTACTGAGGCAACAGTTGAATTTGAGCTTGACATTAATGGTTATCCCTGCTCCCTTATAATGATTTAAAATGTTGATATTAATTAATTATTTCATGGGGTGGATGTTCGAATAAAACAATTGAAGTTGTTCGGTTTTCTGTTAAAAGCTTCAACAACTGAATTTCGTGCAATAAAAGACGAATGAAAGTAGAAGAGGCAAGAGTGCTGGGCAAGGACGGAAGAATGTTGCATTATGTTTTCTCTGCCTAACCCTGAAGGCAACTAATTAGTTAGCTACACTTTATTTTATCTATCCTTGTACCACACTTGTAAAAGATTTATCAGAAAGATATTAATTATTCGATTTTTATGAAATATATGTAAATGTAAAGGAATATATGTAAATGTAAATAAAAATACAAATTAGGTGTCTCAACTCTAAAGTAGTTGTGTCAACTTTAGTCACATTTTAAAAGTATCGTATTGCTCACAAATATACATAAGTATTTCCTACAAATACTTGTAGATATTGAATTTAAACTTGACTGGAGCATTCAAATACGTTCTAAACCACGTTATTTATATGACCCATAATTTACTGCTTCCAACCATACCTAATTACGTTTTCTAACATCATGTTGACCAAAATATATTATTTTTACTGAATTCGAAAAACGTTACATGTGCTGCTTCCGTAAACTTACCAAAATACATTCATCACTGTCAAAACTCAAATAAAAAAAGTTGACGGCAATAAATTTTTAATACTCGCAATAACAAAAATTCTTTGTTGTTTAGATTTACACGAACGTTTAGTTTATGCAAGTGACTGTCACAAGGAATGTAAATCTTATTTTCTAACAAGTGAATCATGCTGTTGAAAGTGAAAGACCTTTTTCAATTTTTAAATAACGCTCCCATAATTATTTTCACTTCATTTGTTCGTTAATAATTATTAATAACCGCTCGAATTATAATAACATATTAAAATGTTCATACTTTTACCAATATTAATTAATTGTTTTTTTTTCAATTGGTTGAGCAACTTTGTAGATTGACATTTAAAATAATATTTGTTTGTATCTAATTATATTTATTAATTACACCTGTATGTTTCGGAAAAAACTTTCCATCGTTAGGGTGTTTAATAAATATCAAAATATCATAATGAATGATGTCTTTTGTTTTTTGTTTTTCTAAATTATTTGAAAAATTATTTTTAATTATTATTGCTGAAGTTCTTGATTACACACAAATATCGGAAAAAAATTTAGAATTAAAGTAATAGTTTAATTTAATTCTAATGATTCAAAATTATTCAATTTCAGACCAAAATCATTTATGTGTAAAATAGAAAGTCCTAAATTTTTATTAAAACCGTGATCGTTTTCTAATAAATGATTTGAGAATTGTGTAATGTACGAGTGAGTATCATAAATAGAGAAATATATCTAACAAACGTGGCGTGCAGCGCATACAAGCAAAAAACTGTGCATTAGTAAAGAATCTGGGAAACAAATATTAATTAAATAATCCTTATCTTAAGAAAAGGTTGATTTAAAATTCTAGCCGGAATTCGTCCTACGGCTAGAAGTTTTATTTTTGATGTTTCTGTTTAACGTGACGTATCTGTTTTCTTTTTCGATTTAAAATTCTAGCCGTAATTTGTTCTACGGCTAGAAGTCTTATTTCTTACTTTTCCGTGCTTAACTTCATGTCAATTCTTCATTTATCTCGCCTAAGAAATTTGTTCCATAGATATAGTCAAGACGAGGAAAAAAACGTGTATTTTTAAGGCTGCAAGTTTTGTGTAATAGAAAAGTAAATTCAGCGTGCTTCTTCGAAAGGTCCTATGCCAGGTGAAAACTATGCGCACGTCATCACAGAAATTTTATTTTTTACAAATTCCACCCAAAACTTTCGGTGTAAATTCTATGGTGAATGTAAATACAAATACCATCTGTCATCTGTCATATCATGATATCATAAAATGTTTGATTTATTTTTGTGAAATGAAACGTATATCTGAAATTAGTATTGTTCCCGATTTGATTATATATAAAACGTCTTCGAAATATATTTAAATTTTTTGACGTATTAGCTTTACCTATATAAAATATTTGTTTACTTAGGAAGTATTGTTTACAATACTTCTTTTATAGTGCAGTTATTTTTGTGGATTGAAGCTATTCAAAATAGTTCATTATAGATAGTTAAAAAAAATTAAAAATGTATATACCCTTTTAGGTATATGCGTATACCTATATATATATTTAATATAGGTATATAGTCGGTCACAGCATAACCTAAGTTTATACCCACTGCACGCCACTGGTAGGTAAATGTAATTATATCCAAAGGAAAGTTATTTTTGGACGATGTTATTTTAAATAGATCAATAATCGATTCTGTCAGAAAATTATTGACAGCTAAATTAATAGATATGTTTATTATAATTTATTAAAACTTCATTACATTCTATTCATTTACGTTTTGAAATTTCACCTTCAAAAGTGTGAAATTATCTCTTTATAAGATAGTATTAAATATGTCCTCACTTATCTCTATCGTTTCCCTCAGAGTTCACACACCAGTTATGTGATAATCCTTTCAAATATATTATTTAAAGTCTACAAAAATAGTAAACGTAACCGAGTCATGGAAACTTTGATATTTTGGACATATTAGGGAACATTCACAAATTTTCATCGCACCAAACCTCGTTCTGGAGTAGAGTTTCCGGACAAAAAACTGCTATAATTAAAAAATCTGAGATATAAGTTTACCAACACGACAGAAGTTGGAGTTACTATTCAGGTTGGCTATCAATAGGGATGAAGTAGCAGCAATGATCGGAATGGAATGATCAATAGGGATGATGCAGCTGGAACGTTCACCAAGCGTACCTATACGATACGAAAATGTTACGTGCAAAATTTACCGAATCTCAAATAACCCAAACAGGTACCCACAATGTTACATTGACAGTAGGTACCTGTAATCAATTATATAATGCTTTGAATGGATGTAGGTTTTAGAAGATTTTATATGTTACATTTATAATAACACCTTACATTGTTGGAAACACATTTATATTGCAATACGTTACGTCGATGTAGCGTTAGTTACGATTAATTTGATAACCCAGGCTCTAATAATACGTTTACTCTTAATGTTCGTATAAAGTCACAAAACGGGTAATAATCTTACACGTAAGTAAGTAATAAATAATATTGACACCATATGAAATGATAACGGTGTAAATTAGAATTCTAGTATGTAACTGGATAAGATATCATAATTTATCAAGCCATCAATATTGTACAGGATGGTTAAAATGTTAAACAAACCATTAAATTTCTACATTTAAAAAACAACCCAACTATTTGTCTCAATTTGCAATAATCCTTTTTTTATATTGATATTTGATACATTTTTTCCATTTTCGTTTTTATTTTTGCATTTTTGTATTTTTGATACGTTTAAAAATAAGTAACAAATGATGTAAATTAAATAAAATTGTGACAATTGCGTTTAAAAAGTACAGAAACTATGACGATTACTGCTCCGCAAAATGTCTTCGATCACTTTCTGATATTTTGCACCACATTGTAGGATCTATCATCGGCCATATCAGCCTTAAACAGAAAATTTTAACCGACCGAGAAAATATAATATTTAAAAAATATTTTTTATTGTTTTATGTATTTTATCTTTTCTATTTCACACATCCTGTGTACTGTTTAGTGTCCACAGGTTATCGGAACACCATTATAAAAATTGAAGTTATTCTTTTATGTGTTCAAAATTATTTATGATTTTTTTTTGTTTATATCAATTATAAACAGGTTTATAAAT
The DNA here is from genome assembly GCA_016648135.1 of Agrypnia vestita. NCBI lineage: Eukaryota > Metazoa > Arthropoda > Insecta > Trichoptera > Phryganeidae > Agrypnia > Agrypnia vestita. The sequence continues at coordinate 40,176 of JADDOH010008307.1, forward strand.
TATTTAGTATTGTGCTCAAAATTGCGGTACGTTGCAGAGATGTTATGTTAGATTAATTGGAGAATTAATTTATTTCGCACTCCGTCATATTTAGCGGGTCCAGTGAAATGCTGTTGAAGTCAGGAACCTTATCCGATGACAGCTCTGACCCCCGACAATTTTTAATGCGTTGCCGAAGATATACAGCTCCATCGCATAAGCGAGGTCGACTGCCGGAGGACGCTCGCCAATTCAGTGTAATTAACTTTTTTACGTGGACGTAAAGGAAACGATAAAATTTTAAATCTGTTCTAAGCTTTCAAAAAGCATCAAAGAGGTCGGGGAACCCAAAATTTAATAAAGATATATAATTATTTTCTATACATTTCAATAAAGCAAATATTCTTGGAAATGAAATGAATGACCGCAGTCAACGTTTATATATTAGACACCGGGAATATGGTTCAATCTTCGGATAGATTATTTTTTTTCCAGTCGCGGGAATTGTTTTAGCTTTGGTCTGGATAATATTGTATTAAACAGACAGTACAAATTATAAATACGGATACAAAAATTGCATCAGCTTAAAAAATTGTTTACCTGCTTAATAAAAACAACATTTTACAATAATTCTTTAATAAATTCCAAGATTTTTTTTTATTTCAACCTATCAATATTTAGAATCTAATATCTAATCTACAGAATCTATAATTTAAAATCTATATGATATATTTAGATGTAGTACGTAAGAATAAAAAAGAAGTAGAAATGTTGTCTCCTTAAGTATTTACAATGGTGATTACATTATTAAAAGAATATATCATAATATCAAATAATTTGATTTCTATTCATTTTTTATTCATATCAGGCCATAATTTCGGCCAGTTCGGTATATCCCGTAATCCTATTATTACGATATGTACAAGCACTCTACATATGAGCTATGGACTGTTTACTTGCGAATTAAAACGATATACCTATATGTAACACGTCGAGGAATATTTCCCAATGGATTGAAACCCAATGGCGCAATTTCCCACGGGCTCAAGTTTAATAGATTAAAATATCCAACAGATTCGCGCGCTGCTATGCCTACATTTGGTAACGATACTCTTGCGAAAATCGATACTTTTCATGATGCCAATGCAGAGTAATAATGTTTAAAATTCACCATCCTAAGAAATGTAAAAATAAAAATAAATAGTTAAAAATATTTTCTCATATGTATTACAAAAACCACAAACCACAAAACTGAGCTAATTTTTTTTCTACCTACTTACCTACCAAAGGAATCCAGTGAGAACAAGAAGCATAATTTTTATTTGAACATATATTTGGGAAAAAAATCGAAATTAAATATTTATCTAGCAGAATATTATGAAATATTTAAATCTCCATAAAATGTTAATTATTGTGATAGGAATATTAAGAGACATCTCTTATTTCGGTTTCTTTTCAAAATATAAGCTAAGGAAAAAGTCATGCTTCTTGTTTTCACTGCATGCCTCTGCTACCTACATACAAATGCCTAAAAACTTTTTTTCATGAAAGTGTGCAAATTATATAGGTACCTATGGAAAATAAGAGACTAATTTTATTATTTAAGGATAAATTATAGAAGTCTCACAGAGACGAAGCTAATTAATATATGAGAAAAGTGGATGAAAGTCCCTTATACGATGCCTCAGGGCTTACATGTATGAGCTGGCTTAAGTGATTACTCTACACAATGCAACGTTCACCAATTCCGTCGTAAGAACATCCAAACATTATTAAAAATTTTGAAAGTTCTATATATATATATATATATATGTGTATGTGTGAGTGTTCGAAAGACATCTGTTGAATTTTTCTCATTAACAAGTTATTATATATACATAGTTTTCTTATTAACTGGTAATGATATCTCTATATATTTTTTTTTTTAAAGTGCAGTTTTTTTATCAATATTCCTTTTAACGTACCTATATACGATATTGTTTCGAATTATTGAACACATCTACTAGAATACGTCTGACAATTTTTTTTTAATTTTAACACCTATCGGGCACCAGCATATATTTTTAAACAATATTTTATATGAAAGTATGTTCTAAGAACACAGTTACTGGATTTTGTACTAATTAAAAGAAAAAAGCATTGCACGTTTTAGCAGGTAAGACATGTCGAATAGGTATACCTACATTAAAAAAGCGACGCAAAAGCCGACAAAGAATGTTAATATCAATGGGCAAGGTTCATAAAATTATAATGTAAAAATTTGGTAATGGGCGGCAACATTGCAATTTTTACCCTATAACGAAGTGAACTGGATCTTAAAAGATCTTTTTAACTTTCGTAAGGTCCTCGGGTCAATTTTGACCCATTTGGGGATGAATGAGCAATTTTCTCGAAAAATAACGGTTTTTAAATATTGATATTTGATGACTTTTATTTAATCGCTGTCTTAAGCTTATTTTCAAATTAATCTTTTTTTTAAAACTTATGTTATTGTGCGTATGAACTTTTTTACTCTAACGGCCTTCGGGTCAAGTTTGACCCACAGGTAATAACAAGTTAATTTTTAACGTAAAAAACCTATTGTCTGGTGATCGTTCATTATAATTGAGGTAATTAGTTCCGATTTGTTTATAGGATCATGTCCGTGTGGCTTTTGTAACTCCACTTACATTGCCAGTGATACAAAAACAACAGTATGATAATCTGTCTTTGATTATATTATTCTCTCAGTCTAACAACGCATTCATTAGTTCACGGTTGTAAAACTAATTTGGACTTCTAAAAATGAGAGACAGTGATATATAAATTATGTTAGAAGTGTCAGATGATCAAGAATCATATTAGGAAACAGAAGATTTTGTCGAGGAAGCTGAATCCTCTGACAGCTCTGATAGTGACAGTTATAACAGTGATGTACAGCCTGTTCGAACAATGACTTCAAAAGACGGACGAATAAAATACTCCAAGGAACCATTTACGCAATCTTGAGGATGAACATCCAGAGAAAACATCATTACCTTGATGCCAGGTTTAACACATTACTCTTGTTCAAAAATTACCACAGAGGAAATATTGAGTTTTCATCTTTTTTTCCTCCTTTGATACATACTATTTTGAAATATACTAATTTGGAGGGTAAGCGTGTTTTTACTGATGATTGGTATGATAATGATAGTAACGATATATTCGCATTCATTTGACTATTATTACTGGCTGGTGTATTTCGCTCAAATAATGAAAGAACCGAAAGTTTATGGGATAGTAAAAAGGAAGACCTATTTTTGGAGCTGTAATATTAATATTAGATTACAATAAGTGTAAAGGCGGCGTAGATACCCTGGACAAAGTGGTCTCCTGCTATACTTACCTGCAAAAGAAAGACAAACAGATGGCCTCAAATAGTGTTCAGCAACATGGTGGATATATCAGCATACAACGCTTTTGTATTATTGACCGCTGCTAATGATAGATGGATGGAAGAGTGTCTAGCAAAACGGCGACATTATTTGGAAAACCTAGGTATGCAGCTGGTTAAAACGTATATAAAGTCCAGGAAAACATTACCTAGGACACTTTTTCTCTCATTAAAGATCACTTTCTCATTAGAAATTACGAAAAACGAAATTACACAAAATGCCTTCAACTTCGCTCAAAACGAAGGTTCTGCTAAAAAGGCCCCCAAAAGAAGTCGTTGTCAGTTATGTGCAAAAACTGACAATAAAACACCTATGATCTGTTTGATGTGTAAAATAATTGTACGTAAACAACATTCTAATACAATGGTTTTATACACATGTAATGAGAATTAATTATTTTTCTAATTTCTTATTTTCTTTATAATTGATCGCGTTTACGTAGTAAATACTTCATTTGATATTATATTTGATATAACAATGGTTATATATACATAACATAGACGTAATTAAAAATAAATATTCAAAACTAAGACGTTTTGATCTATTTTTTCCTATAATTATACTAATCGGTCAAATCTGACCCGAGGGTCGGTACCGTTAGTACTTTTGAAGCCCCTATGAAGGTTAAATTTATTGGACATTATGAGTTAGCGCTTAATCTACACTACAATGTTACTGCTATACGCATCCAGCAAAAATACCACGACCCACTTTCTTTTTTGTATAGAATATATACCATGTAAAATTATTCTAAAAATAATAAAAATAGCTAGGATGTAATTCTAAAATTTTTTTTAAGGCGGCACTTTACCTACGAACTTCGCTGCCTAGGTCATTTTAAGTAAAACAATCTTAAAACCGTACCTGGTGCTATCTACCTGCTGTATAGGTTCTTATAGGTATACATCATAAATTGGCGAGTAGCGTTAAAAATCGAAAATACATGATCACATATTTACTTACAAACATGATACGAACCGACGGGAGCAGTAAATTATTATATCATGTTGTTATTTGCCCGGAGCCACGCGGCAAGTGGCCGGGTTTCCGGCCTGCCCGCTCGTCTAGCTCTCCTTCGCGCAGTGATGACCAGCGAGCTTGGAACTTGGTTCTAACGGTTATGTAATAGCAGATTACGAGAAAAAGTCAAGGTTAGTCCATTTCTACGCGAATCAAAGCTCTTAAGCACAGTTTACATCCGAATACATAATTATGTGGGCAACCACGTCTAGTGGGATAATTATTATTTTCCCTGCTGTCTCTTCAGCGGCGTGAAAATCTGAGAACTAATTTAATTACCTGCATACCTTGATACCTGGTAGATAGATACCTAGCTAATTATGCAGTGGCTGCTTCGTTACAGATTAAACTACAGAGTTATTATTCTCAGAAATAAAACCGTATTTGAAGTCTGAGTGCAAAATTGCTACATGATTAATTCAAAGATAAATAGTAGCTAAGTTTACAAATAATAACGTGATTTTTTATTTATAAATAAATTGTCATTTTGTAATCAATTTATTTATTTAAAAAAACATGGATCGTGACTTAGATACGTGTATCGTACCACCCCTGCATAGAATATATATGTTTTTTCCAATATATTATTCTTCGTTGACGTCTACAAAAATATAGGTACTTATAATATGCGCGAATTTTCCATAAAATATACCTCAATGTTACTAACAAATGTTTTACGTTTAATAATAGTATTTTGTGCTCTTTTATACGTGTTATTTTTATCGTTATATTTTTAAAGTTCTGAGGGAGTTCCTGATAAATTATATTCTATGTTAAAACACATTATTGATGTCGTTTTTCATTAATTATACCTATTACATTTTAATACGATAGTTTGGTATGGCAGTCAACTAAGAGAGTATCTAAGATAGTAGAGGACTCGTATATCAAGTAATTGGGAAAAGTATCAATACCTGGCATCTCCAAAATCTATTTGAAATGAAGATGAAAATAAAACAGAATGTAAAAATTTACGCATTTTGTAATGAATTTTTGTGACAAATTGTACCTTCTAGTTAATGTATATAATAAATTTAACTATATATGTTAAAAAAAACACCACCCGCATATTTTTTATATATTATAATGTTTTATATTTGTTGAATGGGATCGCCATTGTATTGTGAACTTTTTGAAAATGGTTTTTTGACATAATGAGATAATGAGAATGATATAAAAAAAATTACATGAATCACTTAGAACTTAGAAGTGATTCGTGTAATTAAATTTCTCTAAAAATAAAAAATAAAATTTCAACAGAGTAGATAAGTATATGTATTTTTTCTGTAAGTCTTTCTACGCGATTCATGTAAATTATTTCGAACCATCCAATTATATCCCATAATTGTATCCTATACAATAATAATTTAATATTATTTCTTTAATTATAATCATTCAGTTTGAATTTTTAGGCTTTTTTATTAACTCAGGGCGGGTGATCAGGTGTGTAGGGCATGGAGTTAGCTCAACCAATTCCTCATCAATCTTAACGACACAAATCAATCGACGCAATATTATGTGAATTAATGTTTTCATCTATGTATGTATGTATGTCAAGTTGGTTATCTATTTTTATATTCATAGTTACCTGTTGCATTTTTTTTATATAAATTTATTTCGGTAGGTATATAATTAAAAGTTTTATTGCGTTTCAAGAGCCCATAAGTCCCAATTTTTGAAGCAAAAAATATGAAAAAATCACCCAAGCTTGAGTAATTTTAAGTATCAATAAATACACTGAGAATCAAACCTGGAACCCTCGATGTGAGAAGCCGTGCCAAAATTATGGAAATGGATTTCTATCTTGGCTTACAGCGTGAGAAAATTTTGTCATTCAGTGACAAAGGTGATCGAAAGCTATGTACTGGGTACTAAATTAAATATCAAAACATTATCATCCAATTCACATCCATTGTTGGTTACAAACAGGTTGAAAATGTAAGAAAAATTTAAATAGGCATATTTCACCACCACTGGTGAACGGTATCCTTTCTCAATTGTTTATAAGCTATTTTTCACTAAAAATATTATTATTCACTACCACTCAATACTTCGAAGCAAAATGCTTAGAATTCGTGGATCCAAGATTGTACTCTTCGCCCCCCTAAGGACCCACACTCATAAAGAACAGTCTTCTTCAGATACGATGAACAGCCAATGACGACAGTGAGTTAGTTATTCACTAATAAATATACCGAAGATCTATTTTATACCTTTATAATTTGTTAAATTCATAAAAAAATCACTTTATTTTTTAACCTACATAAACAAATAATCCTACTAGAAAACAAAAGTGTAATTAGTGGGGTTCAATTAACTATTTATTGATGATATTACGGTTCATGAGAACACATTTTTTTTCGAAAAAACTGAGTGGACATTACCTAAACTGACATACCTCAGAAAAAGATCCCGGATTCTAATGTCGTGGTAACAATTCTAATATTCTGTATTTTTAAGGAATCTTTCTACTTATAGAAAAATTTACTTTGAATTAAATATGTTCACATGTGTTTTATATTAATTGAATAAATTATAATGTGATAAATTATTATTTTAAAAGTCTATTGCACAAATCCACCGGTATTTTTATATTTTTTTGTCAATAAATATTTGGGAATATAAAATATCATTTAAATTATTAATAAAGTAAGTGAAAAGTATATGCTATGTAAGCTGAGTCTTACTGGTCAATCTTGTTTGCTAAACGTATCCAAGTAGGAGGAAGCGGTTTGTTCTTAAGACTGCTTCTGAAGACGGAAGGTAATCTAAGATATAAATTTAGAAAATGATTTTTTGTATTATTTAAAAATATATTTTTTTTATAATTGTGTATTGAATACATATTTTTCCCCATAATCACTTACTCGATAAAAAAACACTGGTCGCTAGATACAAATCAATTATTAATATTTGAAGACCTGAAGACGAAGGATAATCTTAGTTATTAATTTAAAATAATGATTTATTTTATTGTTTATGAATATTTTTTTTTTCAAATTGAGTCTTAAATGCGTATTTTTCCCCATAATCAATTTCTCGATAAAAAAAACCACTAGTTCCTAGATACATACCAATTATCCATATTCAAGCACAACCTAATCTATATAAATTCGTAGATTGATTTGATGGTTAAGAATAAATGTTTAATTAATTTATAAGGCTTAATATAAGATCTTTTTTATATCTTCGACCATCGCGATAAGGAGTGGGTATACACTAGCTACAAAGCGGTTTCCGTTTTTTTCATTTGCTAAAACATTTTATGAAGATTTATCCCTTTTTTCTATTGAATACATTTAGCAGATGGGATAAAGTATTTAAAATCTTAATATTATTCTCTCTCGAGTATTATATATTTTTTGTTATAAATTAGAAAAAATATGACGATATTAAAATATTTATAAAACTTGTGACTAGCATGCATCAAACAATTGTAAGGTAAACGTAAATTCACAATTAATTAATTCTTCGACTGTAAATTCACAATTAATTAATTCTTCGATTTTTCTTCAGAATGGACAGCATTATTCTTTCATAATTATTTTTTTGTAAAAAGGAGTATATACTTGCAGGATTTGACGGAATGGTTACTGTTCTCATTAAAATGAAACTCTATAACTGAGAGAATCCTATTATTAGATCGAATTCTAATACTAAATGCACTAAATGCAATTATGGCCAATAAGAATCTGTCAAAAGAAGCAAGACTAGCGGTACATAATGGCGTTCTAGTGCCAACCCTTATGTATGGAAGTGAAGCCTGGAATTGGCAAAAGAGGAATGAAAGTAGACTGAATGCGGTGGAAATGCGGTCACTAAGACGCTTGTGTGGAAAATCTTTGGTCGATAGAGTGAGGAATGAACAAATTAGAAGTGAATGCAATGCTAGCTGTAGTGTGGTAGATAGAATAAAGAAAGGAGTGCTGAGATGGTTTGGTCATGTGGAACGTATGAACGAGGAAACGATGGTTAAGAAAATGTATGAGGCGAATGTTGAAGGCAACAGGAATAGAGGGCGTCCGCGAAAGACCTGGCACGATCAGGTACTACAAGTATTTGAGGATGGCCCTGTTAAAAGCCGCAACAACCGTAGAACGTGTATGAGAAGATGTATGAATGTGGCCGAAGCAAAAGTGGTGTGCCAGGATAGAAGAGTGTGGCGTTCAATCCTCTCTGCCTACCCCTGCAGGGAAACGGCGTGATGGTTAGTTAGTTAGAATTCTAATAAACAATAACCGTTCATTTTCTAAAAACTGAAAATTTGCCCGGACGGGTAAATGTTCAGTTTTTAAATGAAAATTTACCCATCCGGGATACTGGATAGTAAAATGTTTATTACAACATTTTCATAAACCTTATACGTTATTATTGACCGGAGGAGAATAAAGATTAACTCATAAATTATAACCTAGTTAAATGCGGAAATGATTTTGCAAAGTCTTGAATGCCGGGCTACTGGGGGATAAATTGTTGCTAAACTTGAGAAAAACCTGATTTGGATTCAAGTCCATTAAAACGTTTATCGCTTATCCACCTTACTGTAAATAAATGTGATTTGCTAATATTACTGGCACGAGAGTACCTACAGCGAAATGCAATGAAAATTTACTCAATAATTTTCAACGTAAACCATTTCTAGATACGTATCTTCCTTATATCATACTCACATTTCTCTTGGGACGGTACCTAGTGCAAAAATTATTTTTCGTGATTCGTTCTCTTCATTACCTGACATGTCACACAATAATTAAAAAAATTAATTGAAACCTTAAATCAATTTATAAAAATTAATTTAAGGTTTCAATTACTTCATGAATATACTTACACGGATTACATGTACACATTTATCTCGAATTCACACTATTTTGCAATTTATCACATATACTTTATTATCGCTTATTGTCGAAAATTCCTTTCAACTATCGCACGTAAAGTAAGTATTCCCTTTAATTTACTGTCGCTCAGTTTACACCCGCGCTGGCCACATTTATCGCTACGGTTTGTCAAGAATATCGCACTGGTTTTTTAATTTTAAAATAAACAATAAAAGGCCGCAACACGGCTTTATAGAAAACACGTTGGTTTTTCGGTCATTCCAGACATTACTAGTGTGTTCCCGTCACTTCCCGTTCTAGACGATTCCTCGAATGTTGTAGCTAATTCCAGAGTGTTGTAGTACGTCCCAGAATGTAACTGAATGTACTAGAAATTAAGATCGTGTTATTGTTATCGCAAGGCTCTGACAGTGAACAATTATTTCAATTTATCTGAACAACTACCTATTAATATATTATTTCGTTACAATACTTACCTGTCTCAAGTAACTAGGTAAATGAAAACTATTTAATTATGTATCTTCTTCTAATTTAATCTGCTTTAAGCTCTTATCTTAGAAATAGGTTTTTTAAAATCTGTTTTTATTAACAGTTGCAAATACCTGAGAGTATTCTTCATGGTTCATGACTTCTATAATATACCTCATGAGCGTTCAAACAGCTAACACTACGTATAAGACAAGTAAAGGCAGATTCAATAACATGAGACCTATTTGGAGCTCGCAAATATTCTCGGTTAAAATAAAATGCCGCCTCCTCAATATGCATTCTGACAGTTCTATGGGTGAGATGGTTGCGGTGAATGCTTGGAGTGCAATAGTAGAGATATTGAATAAGTGAAGGATGCAGCAGCTCAAGAATAAAGGATATTTACATGACTGGAACACTTTTGTAAATGCCCACGGAAATCCCAATTCGAGCGCACCCTTCATACACATCGATAGGAGCTTAGCGTCCCAGACGTCCTGCAACGACTATACCCAGGTTGTACACAGCGGAACCGCGGGACGTGGATTTGATATAGGAGGATGCAGAAGGGCCAGCAACGTATGGCAGTTTGGTATGGATGAGTTTTGTGGCGGCTATTCTAGGCATTAAAACTAGGGAGCAAAACAGCAGAAAAATATGAAGTTTTTTTTTGTATTACCCATAGATAGTTATTCTTTAAATAAGAGTTTGATCATAAAATGTTGAATATATCTTGATTATTAAAGTTTTTTTAATCAACCCTGTTAATTAATTTACACCAGCAAAATGACCAGTTTTTAATAATGTTGAAACATAGATTTATTATGTACTGCGAATTTACTAGATATTTCAATAGATCGTAAACATTTAGATTAAATCTAAGAATGTCCATAAATATTAACTCTGATTAAAATTTTCGATGAATATACAGAAAATTCGATCAATAATTATTATTTACCATAGAAGAAGTTATTTCTGAAGACCGTGGGCTGCTGCAAGTTCCTTGACCTCATGCTTGAACCATAAACAACAACAACCCGAGTACAAATATATGCTTCCGAGTAAAAAAGTCCCAGTAACATCTAGCTGTTGGCATAAAATTATCAACATTCTGATAAAGTGGCGTTTTACTTGACCCCAAACCTGACGAGTGTGTCCTTTGTGTAGACACACAGAATCCGGTTACACGAGAAGCCGCTTCGAATCTTATCTTTTCTGGGACAAGTCATGATCAAAGTATTTCGGCACTTGATAAAAAATTCACTTTTTCTCCTTTTTAATTATAATTAAAACTTCACTTTTCTGGTGAGAACATTTATTTCATTTGTTTCTTGCGCGATAATTTGTTACATTGAAGGTCAAGTATTAGAATGTGGCATGTTTGATTTTTAAAATCAATCGTGATATAAAATCGAGACCGTGATGTAATAATTTGAGGCGCCCGAATATTTTGTAAGTTAATTAATCAGAATGATTTCGTAAAGCTTCCTCCCGGATATAATTATTTCGTAATAGGAAAGTGTTAGATCTTCTGGGTGCAGGTGCAGGGTGGTTAGAAACTTCATTTACTTACATCAACTTAAGCTCATTTAATTTTTTTTTTTAAATATACTTCTCATTTTTAAGTAAGTTACAATTTTTTAAATGAAAACTACTTTAGGCACGTTAGGCGATTTTTGGATTGGTAAAATCCTATCATGACGTGCTAATGTTCTAAATCTAAATCTATCATTAATGAAATTTTGAATGAAGTACTAGGTTTGACTATGTCGAACGATCGAAAACTCACTACAAAATATAAAACGACGATCGATGCGGTTTTAACAATATATTTACATAAATTCCAATCAAACATTTGAAGACCCCATGGCAAGAAGTTGTTAACTAACATTCAAGTCATTTTGAGATAATTAGACATTTGCATTTCGCCTTCGAAAAATATGTTTTATTGCTAATTCAAGATTAATAAAAGTATTTACAAAGTAAAAAAAAAGCATTCATGCATTTATGCCCTGGACACATAAGCCCTGATGATGGACCCTGCAATGGGATCCGAAACGTTGGCCAGAGAGGTCACATATACACAGCCGAATATTCCATAAAACTATACACAGAAGAACAGAATGACTGCATTCATTCAGCGATTGACCATCCTCTGAGTCTGGAAATATTGTATACTCAATTGTATACTCGTATTTATTCTCCAAATATTTAGATGGGGCCTTTTTATTAAGATGGAACCTTGAGTATTTCTGGATGTGTATGAGCAAATTCGTATCCAAATATTTAACTGGACATACGAATAAAGTTAATCATTAATAAGTATTTTGCTGTGTATGCACAGACTGCCAAACACGGGAATTCTCATTGCACGTTTACTCGAAAAACCGTTTCACTGTGTGCTACAGTTGCCGGCAAACTTCTTGAAATTCTTTGGCATAGTGGGGGAATGCGCAGAAGACGAAATTTGGGTCTCGTTGGTGGAAAGGTAGATGCGCAAGCTTCCCCCCACTACGCCGTGGAATTTCAAGATGTTTGCCGGCTACTGTAATTAATGCTGGCGGTGATTTGAAGCCCTAGCTCATGTATCATTCCGAAAATCACGAACCTTCAAGAAATTCAAGGCACAAAAAACCAGTTAAATGTAATCTAGAGGTCCAACAGCAAAAGCTTGGGTCACTCGCATTTTCTTCGTCGATCAGAGGACGATATTCAAGAACTAATGTAAGAAAAAGGCCGGAAACTGACCGCCGAAGAAATCAAACAATCTACATCACGAGCAACAGCATGCGGCTACAGAAGAGAGCTCGTCTGAAGATGAAGTGAAAATGAGTGAGAATTGTCAGGTCAAATGAGACTAAGGAGATCTGTTAAATGTAGGTGCAAGATTTCAATGAAAAGAATAATCCAAGCAAGGCTGTAGCAGTGCGAATGATTAATCTTTTCAAAAAATATTTTCTTAAAATCCTCAAAAAGAACAAGTGTCAATGCACAGTTTTATGGTTAACCTTCCACGAAAAGAAAAGATTTTATTGAGCCATCGATGGTGAATATCATTGATTCTGATATGGATTATTAATAAATTAATAAAAACAATAATATAAAAATGCATATACACAATGTAATATTTTTGCACCTTGGAACAAATTAATTGAGTTTCCATTATTACTACGTGATAAATTGCTTTGACATATGAGTATTTTGAGTTACAAAATCGTTTACTGATCGAATTATGCTTGTAAATCAAGGTTCTACTATATATTAGAAGCCTGCAATAAATAAAAGAAAATGTTAAAAATGTTCCATTATACTTTTAAAATACCAGCATAATAAATGGGACTGGTATGATCAGAGAATACTATGTTTTATTTATTTATTAGTTGATATTATATTAATCATTATATTGTGTGAGTTCCCTGGTAGGTCAGTTAGATTATACTGTATTGGATATATTTACCGAATGTTCTAGCACACATCGTAATATCGGAAAAAAATAATGAACTAACAAAAAAATTGTGGGTTCTTTGGCTGACGATGATCGCCAAATATTTTCAGTACCAAATTTAACATTACGTCACCAACAGTCCACCTCGAAACTGTACATGCATTCATTAATCGATACACACTTTTTTTAGTGCACAGCATATCAGGATCAATTCAAAATAAAAATGACATCATCAGATTTATTGTTTTAATTTACGTTGACCATTTTTGTACGGTTATAAGAATGAATTTAAAAAATCAAGCCCGTCCTTAACTAACGGACATTAAAAAAAATTAAAATCCAAAAGCTGTCTAGATGACTAACAAATAAAGAAAAAATATTATATATCTATGTGTATTATTCTACAAATTACACTACAAATATAATCTTGTCAAAATACCTGAAACCATTAAATATAATTATAGTTTTTAGAATGTCTTCTATAGAGATGTGATTCAGAAAACGAGTTAGATCACGGGACGTGAATTGCATATGACGACATTAAATTAAAATGTCATTACCGCGGTACTATGTACAGACGAACAACCTTTTTATTTAAGTTTATAAATATTAATACACAAGTAGGAACTCCGTTCAGAAATATTATTTTTAATAATGACCGAAAATTCTTCAACTTTGTTACACATTTTATTTTATACTATTTGCGCCCGCGGCTTCGCACGCGTACAATTTTAGTAATTTGTGTATTAACCTTAACATATAATGTATTAACCTTAACGTCGCGGACTGTTTTATAGATTTTTTTGAGTTCTACAACTTTTCTATTTTTAAAAAGTATTTAAATATCTCTTTCCGTTAAGGCAGCGTTCCTAAAAAAACGCATCGCTCGACCATTTTTTCTTCGACTTAAGTTGTAAAATAGGTCACCACGAAAAGCCCTTTCATTTTAACGGAATAATATATAATTTATATCCACCCTGAACGTCCACTCTAATTACTGATGAAAGAATTTTTGAAATTGGATGAGTAGTTTCGGATATTACCTCCTACATCCAAACTTACAAACATTACCTCTTTATATATTTTTATAGATATTGAAACGTTATTCTTACCAATATGTCCTTACACCGCGATAAAAAGAGACTTTTGGCCATGGTAAATAATCTTCATTGTCTTCTAGTGCACGTTCAGTTATCAAAATTATTTACTCGAAATAGTTCGACTGAGGATTTCCAAAACCATTGCCTTAAATTTTTCATTGGGATTTCTTTCGCTTTCCAGGACCTGTTCTGCTCGCAATTTTTCATTCAATGATGAGACTCAGAATCTGGCATTTATGTTGATGTCTCGTGATATGGCCAAAATATTGAGATTTTCTGATTTTTATTACTTTAATAATTTATTTTTCCTTTCCTACCCGGATCAACATATTGTCTTCAGTGGCCCTATCAATCCAGCATATTTTAAGAAGCCGTCTTTAGATCCACGACACTTCAAGTCACTTCAGCATTATTTCAGTGAGTTTCCATAATTTCAATACATATAAAAACAAAAGAATGCGAAGCACCGTTTTGAATCAAGGTTTATATTAAGGTTTCATAGTACAAATTAATTAATTTTCTTATGCACGCATATTACTTACTTAGCTTTGTGACAAAGTCATCTTCCAACGCATATCTGGTTTACTGCATTTTACAAAGATTTTGGTGCATGTCTTTTATTTATAGTGTATTCAACATAAAATACATTATTTACTATATTTTTCTTTCTACCTATAATTATACAACTTCCACATTGATATATATATATTTTATCCAACCCCTCAAAATTTTATCGACTATGCTTTTTCTGAAAATATTCAACGTACATTTTTTTATTACTGCAATTTATAAATTATCATGTGTTTTCTTGATAATTTTATTTATTTATCCATATTTCCAAGTAAAAATTACTAAAAACTACCAACTATTTAATATTGAGTAACTCATTTGATACGTTACGTTAGTAAAGCATTTCGTTATGATTACGACGATCGTTATCACTGATACCACCTACAATGAGCAACGGTAAATCGTAGAGTGGAAACACATCACTGAGAATACTTCTTATTTTCACTAATTGCTTTCATCATACATTGAACTTGTTTTCGCTAATGATTACTTCATACATTGTGGCCAGCATACTCTGCGCTACTCACCATAGGCGTACAAGTGAGGGAAAATAAAATGGTTTTTTAATTATTTATTTACAAAAGAATTTATAGAAAGTAATTAAATAATAAATTAAAGTAAAATAGTATAAAAAACTGTGCGTTTGATTATATTACGAGAAAACTGTTCCATAAACCGAGGGCTTAGTTCGATTTCAGTCCCTTGCGAAATAATAGTTAATTACCGAAACCTTATTTGATCCTGGTTTTTTATAATGACTAATGGCTAAGTCTGAAATTCAATGTATTTTCCCCTTCGTTTTTTTTTTTATTACGTGCCTCATTACTATTACATCAAACTAAGCGAAGCGACTGTGCTATAAAAAAAGGACTAACTTGATGGTCTGGAATGAGACTCGAACCCGCAACTACTAGGGAAGTGTCTTAACCGCCAGACCAACAAGCAACTCAAAATGGTTTAAGCCTCCACATATTGATATAAATTTATTTACTTTATAATATCCTACGCTAGATAAAATCAATCCAATATCGTGAATTATTAGATACTCGTATTTATAATTTAAAATTTCACCGAAAAATTGATTCTTGATAGAAAAAAGCCTGAAAAAACCATAAATTATATATATTCAAGAACACATTCATATTTGTGAAGTTGTAATTTTTCAGAAATTTTATGAATTTTATTTATTTATGAATGAATATTTATTTTATGAATTTATGAATGAAATTTTAAAACCAAATTAATTAATCAATAATTAGAAAGACATACAGAAAAATCTAATTCACGAAAAAATATTAGGCTACTACTAGGATTCGAACCCAGGTCACTTCCTTTCCGGGGCCGGTGCTCTGACCACTAAGCTATATTTTCTATCTATGTTTCCGTGAATATATCGACCTTTAATGTAGTTCTCATTTTTATTAATTGATTAATTTTTATTTTTGCCCATAGAGCAATCCAATTTTTTGATACGGTAGTTCAAATTACTTTGCAATGCCACCGCTAGATGGACGCCAGAATTAACCGAAAAATTCATTTTATTTTGACATACATTTATACAACAGATATTATATATATTCAAGAACACATTCATATTTGTGAAGTTGTAATTTTTTAGAACAAATTTCTGTGAAATTTTAAAACCAAATTAATTAATCAATTAGAAAGACATACAGAAAAATCTGATTCACGAAAAAATATAAGGCTACTACTGGGATTCGAACCCAGGTCACCTCCTTTCCGGGAAAAAAAGTAATCAATTAATAAAAATCAATATATAAGGTCGATGTATTCACGGAAACACAGAGGGCTGCTATAGCTTAGTGGTCAGAGCACCGGCCCCGGAAAGGAGGTGACCTGGGTTCAAATCCCAGCAGTAGCCTAATATTTTTTCGCGAATTAGATTTTTCTGTATGTCTTTCTAATTGATTAATTAATTTGGTTTTAAAACCATAAATTATTAACACACTCAAACAAATTTTTTTCATATATTATTTGAAAACGAGTTTGCGAGCTGACAATAGTGACATAGACCTAGAAATTACAAACGAAATAAGCCGTATAAATATCACAATGACTTTATAAAAAACATATTTTTCGCAATGTAAATAAGATAAATCAGTAACAAAAAATATTTAATTATTCACAAAATAGCAAGGATCGGGGAAATAACTAAATACCTACCAATTTTAATAAATTATATAATATTAATTTCTTTTCAAGCTAGTTCTCGTATAATATTTAAAATTAAACATTCATCTTTTTCTTCAAATGTAGCAAATGAAGAAGCCATTGGCTTTGAAACATGTTGATTTTTTTCAATAAATAAGTGGTTTAAACAAAGTTAATTTATATTAATTATATTCATCTTTTTGTCGTTTGAACAATTTTACAATTTGTACTAGATAAGTGAATTACAATTGGATTTTAAAAATTAATCTTCTCTTGCATTGTACTGAAACTGGCTACGCCCATGACTAATATATTAATAATTTCACATATTATGGCGCCTTGGCCAAGTTCGTGTTTTACCACCCGATGAAACAATAATAATAATTGTTAAGATTAAACATGAACACATAATTGGTCGGGAACGAGCCCAGCACGCATGAAAGTCTTCCACTAATTTACACACCGAGAATGGAGATGAATCTACAAGTGAATATTTTTCATGCTATGCTAACCCTGCCTTATTGCAAAATTGTAAATTCTCGCTGTAAAATACACTCTTATAGATATTTCTAACAATCGTGATGTACTTGTTAGGCGGTACCTCAATCCAGTTTTATATTTTGGATGAGCATATGTGGTCTCAGGTCTTCCCACACTCTAGTATTTGTTTTTAACACGTATAAAAACATCACACGTATATGTGGAGTATAAAATCAAAGGCAGCAATATCCAAATAAAATTTAATGCAGTCGTTGAGAATTATTAATTTAGAACGCACTTAATTTGAGATTGTATAGGAAACATGATTTTGGAAGAGATAGATAAATAATAAATTCAGTACATTCTAAATTAGTAATCCTCGGTGTCTGAATTAAAAACTTTTTTATTTTTTTGTATATTGCTGCTTTTCTTTTGAACCCAACATATTTATTATTTATCTGCACAGGTGTAACAGAACTAGTCCACGATACTTTACAGGTAGATTCATGTTTTGCATTCTTTTTTCGATATTTCAGACTTACCTACTGCGAAATTTATCTTTTGTAATTCATATCGAATATTAAAAATTTACATATATGTATACATCATTACAAGTCAAATAAAATGATTAAGATGTGATGAAATTTGAGTCAGAATTTTTCTTTAACGCGTCACTTTTTTATAGATTTATAACTTGTGATTTTGCACAATTATTTTTTGAAGATTGAGCTACTTTAAACGCAGACGAGGGTGTATCAAAGTTGCCAGGCCAATCTACAGGTGTCGCAAAGAGAATTATAATAAGTAAGCATAAACCTCAACAAAAGTTTTTTTCAATTAATATAAACTATCGAAGTTTCTCAGAGACTCAGCTATTTATGCACATGTGAATTATTAAGCACATGAGAAACATTTATCGAAGTCTTTTGTACGATGTCCCAGGGCTTACAACCTTGTAACACCTGGGCCTAAAAGACTTCCATACATGTTCCTCATATAAATAGCTTCGTCTCTGTGAGACTTCTATAATTAATGTTAATTAAATACTAATCCCGCAGTGTATAAATCCAGTAATTGTGTTCTCAGAACGTACATATATAATATATAAAAATAAGAGTTTTTTCGATTAATCTTAACAATGCCTGAACATACACCGTACACGTAATAGAAAATTGCTTTTCTCGATACGGGTAGAATCTAGCGAGTTAAGCATTAATTGTATTTATAAAAAATACCTTATTTTATATTGTTTCTGAGAAACATAAGTTTAGGAATTTAATAAGACATCGGTGGAAAAATTTGGGAATTCGAAAGGGACATTATCATAATTATGAATCAGCATAATTTAGTTAATATTTCTCAAATATTTTAACTATCCTACTTTCCCATAGTTCTTGAATTCCCTTCCATCACACCTACCTTATTGCCGCAAATTTGATGTGCAGTCGATAAAAGAAATTATATTAGATTTGTAAGCTGTAAAGTTAATTAAATTAATTTTACTTTTATTTTTATAAATAAATTTCACCGTTATAACTTTACTTTCAATTTTCATTATTTAACAGTAGATTTTTAACAAATATGTATTTCCTTTTCTTACCTCTTCAACATATACAATATAAACAGGATTCAGAGATTAGATACATATACACATACATAGATATGTACGTACCTCACGGTTTAAGAAAATGGCCCAAGGCCTGAGTAAGCCACTTTAAAACGCGCCTCCTTTAACAACATCCAGATACTTTCAATGTAGATTTACATTTAAATTAGTAATAAACTCTTCATGACGCGCTGTGATAAGACTTGAAATATTTAAATCAATTATTCGTGGGCGCTCTAGATGTATTTTAAATAATACGTACAAATCTGAACATCTTCAGTAGCGGTCTTACGCGGGAACTTGCAGACGGAAATTTGAAAATCGTTACAGAATTATCATGCAAAAAATAAATACTAATTGTCTGTAAAAATGTGTTGGAATGTGTGAGTTAAGGTGGTTGTACCTAAATAAAAAATAATTTAAAGATATTGAATATTAAAATGACATATTTATAATTCCGAAAAACTTAAACACATTTATGTCATTTATTATTGTACTTGGACGATCAAATTGCTGTTATCTCTGTGATCGTTTTTCTTCCACGACATTCATGTGTCATGTTTTTAAATGATTAATTTTATAAGAAATTTAAGAATAAATTAAATACTATGTTTTAAACCACTTTATTGCTATATATTTGTCAACTAGTTTCGGTTGGACTCAACCTTCTTCAGGACAATTATAATTGTGTAATATAGACTGATCAAATCAGTCTATATTATAATTGCGATATTTTTTGAGGGACATTCTTCCTAATAGGCCTCAATTATTGCGTTAATTTTTTTCATGGGTTTATATTTATTTTTTAAGATATGCAAACATATGCGTCTGAGTGACCTCGTTTCCACTGCATTCAATTTATTTTCGTCCTACTATAAAATTGACGTAAAATTTCATTTTCACCATGCGTTAATGCTTTTTTAGTAGGTACGCTGCCACAATACTAAAATAACACAAAATAACTTTTCCTTGGTCGACTATTTCTGCATTTATAATTATCAGTCTTGCATGTCCGCTATATTTACCTTTCGAAGAGTAAACGTATTCGAGCACGATCTTTAAACAAACCTGTATTTGACACGTGAACAGAGATTAAATATATTTAAGTACACCAGAGTCATCAAAAAAGCATTTCAATAAAATGAAACAATAATGACATCGAATAAATTATCAGTATCTTTTTGTATGTTGCATAATTTAACTTGACCATAAACGAGAATTCTCACGCTGTGAATATCAAAAGGATGGTCACGTACATGTCGTATCGCAAATTCTCATGAACTTGTTAAATTGACGGCGTTGGGTGAAAAGACATGTTTTGGTTTGAAGGCGGCGTGTCGGCGCGTACTAAATGGTGTGGTATTTTCTACGCTGTGGATTCGGGTTTCCGTTTGGAGTTGTCGTGAGTATGTGACTGGGAAGGTAGAGATCACACTGCTGGCCGAGAGACGGCTAACGGGGGTCCATAGAAAGTAAAGCCTCGCAAGCCCTGCGCACATTACGGGGGAAACGATTTTGTTTTCTTTTCAAACGGGACAACGTTTCCTTTTTGTTTTCAAACAATTAATATACAAATACGTCTGATGCGAAAAAATTAATTTCGTGTGCTTTATTAATTCTTAATTATTGTTGTCGTTGTTGTCCTTGAAAATAATCATGTCCTATGATTGTAATACTGATGTTAGGTAAATGAGATCAATTTCAGAGGTTTGGTTGAGATATATCTTAACACCATGAACACGTATTCAAATTTCGATAGGGAAATAAATTTCTAGCACTACATTTCCTCTTGAAATATGTCAGGAAAAATAAATTCATTATTTTTTCAATTGATTCAGCAACATTGTAGATTGACATTTAAAAAAAATATTGATTATATTATTTGTATATACTTCTTGTACTACATACTATTTCTACATACTTCTTTTATATGAGGAATTCCACCAAAATGTTTCTGAAACATGTTGGTGGAATTACTCATATAAAAGAAGTTGATATATACAAATAATATAATCTTTTTTTTTTAATTCATCAGCTTACTCTAACATAAAAGTAACTGCGCGAGTTTAACCCATCGACTAAAAATATGTAAGGCTCTCAGCGTCATCTTTGGATACTATTTTATCATGTGAATATAATGTATAGCAGATTTTTCTGGTCTTTCAAAACATTCATATTAGAACCGACGAAAATTTCAAATCTATTCTAATAGTGATAATAAAAAAATTATTACTTTGAACAATATTACTCCATGAAAAATTATATTATAAGTATAAAGAAGGTATCCGCTGTCTCGTTACCAATTTATTTTTCAATATTGTATCAACTCTTAGGGCCGGTAGTGCCAAATCGAATCATAGTAATCTTTCGTTTAAACCATCGATTTTTGCGTTTTCCACCAATCACACAACCTGTTTTCGTAAAAATCTATGATTTTTTACGAATGATGTAAAAATGAAATTGGCTACGTATGGAGATATTGATTATTTCGATTACAATGAAAATAACTACGTTGCTGTGGGAACATAGGAGGAGACGTGCATTAATTTTTGAAAACATTATTAGCTGTAACCCGACAAAAATGACCGGTTACAAAAAGAATTAGTATTTACTTATTTATAGCTGACACCCATGAAATAGTAATAATGACTTTTATCAAAATATTTAAACTTTTTTTTTCATATTTCTCCTGCCGGCAATTACTGGTGCTAGTTTAATTATTTTATCCTGGCAATTGAGCTGGGCGGAACATCAAATGGTTCGCGTCTTTGCTAAATCCTATATGTACCTACTGTATTTTTGACCGGTAGCAACACGCATTAAGCGGCCGGTTCGGGTTTGCTGGCCCGGGGTCCAAGCCCCATCTCCGGCCGTTTAATAAATTTTTTTGCCGTGAATTCCAACGAAATTGCGGACGTAACACGAAGTTACGGGGACAGACAGACAGATGGAATGAATATTATTATATTTAGATGATTTTTACAAATCATTTGTTCGTTCGCCAAATAAAATAATTAGCCTTTTGTTGATATGTATGTTTTATTGTATTTTTTCTCTGTCATTTATTTAAATGTACATGTAGAAACATTAATTTATCGTTTTACGACGGTAGCTTTTATCCGTCGTATTACGACACGAGAGAATCTGCGCGTGTCTCGAGGATTTTATGACTATGCACAAGCGAATTGGCAGTTCAACAGTGTCGGTCAGCGCGAAGCAGCGAGGAGGACCTCGGCTGCGAAGTGCCGCGGCTCCTCGCCCGTCGTGAACGGTACCTTCGGTTGTCATTTTCGTTTGGTCCAAGGTACGCATAACTGTTATCGTTTCATTTTCCGTTTTTGAATAATCACGTGTCACCGTACGGCCCGTACGGTTTTTTCGCAGCAAATCGGTGTTCGGGTTCACTCTTTCCTTCCGTGAGGTTTTTGTTTTCTTTTGACCGAGTTTGCGATATCGGCGTTAGAGTTTACGTACGTTGGGGTTAACTATTTTTTTGTAGTATCGTTATAAACTACCATTTCTTTGGAATCTACTCACGTCACAGCGCTAACCTGGACAATTAACGAAAGATACGGGAGACGGAAGAAAAGATTAAGCTAGACGGAGAATTAAAAATGAGAAGATCTTAAGGAGAGTGCAAGAAAAGAGACATCATCGAAAATCAAAGAAGCCGGGAGAATAAATTATTTAAAACAATGCATAACTAAGAAATTATATAAACGAAAGATGAGAATAAAAGACAGAGAGGAAAGCTTAGATGAAACGGTATTTTGGATCCCATTCATTAAAATCCCATCAAATGAATATGCCCGCCACTATTTATTTGGAAATATTTACTAACTTCAATTTCAGAATTTATCCTAACTATAAATCATTAGATTTTGAATTTTTCAAATGAAATCAAAATGAAAATTAGTTATAAAATCAGATTATGCCGACCAAAGTAATACCAAAGCCGGAACGCGCTACTCTTCAAATTATTTTATAAAATAATTCATTTGCATTGGCCTGTCATAATTGTGGCATATAGATGCATAAGCGCCCTATGAATATGGGATCCATATAAGTAGATATTGGCGTTTTGATGAAACAATTTTCATTGTACGATACCAGCTTTACATTCCACATTTTTCCGACTAATAGTGGTTGGATAGAATTTGCCATAGACACAGTCCCTTATTAAAACCCTCTGGATATGTTTTGCACTTTCCATTCTAGTTTTAAATTACAAAATAAATTTCAAAATCTCGTCTCCTTCATGAGTAGGTATGTAAGTCTTATAAATCACAAAATTGGCAAAATACGATATTTTTATATATGTATGTGTGTGTAATTCCATTTGTGAATATATTTTTATATTATTCATCATTTAAATCTAACGATAATGAAAATAACGAAGGGATTAAGTTATTTCTCTGTGAAGGAAAAGTGTTTTTAAATTTCTGTATAACTGCTTATGTTATTAAATAATCTTAAATTTTAAGAAATTAAAAATATTTTTCTGTCATATTTTCCTGTCCTGCCGTGCTTGACCTCATTTTTTGTCAAGCTTTTTATTTCTCTGATTACGCTGCGTTTTGTTAAGTAAGAAATGACGTAATGAATATTAAGTTTTTTCCGAATCAATATTTCTGAAGGCTCACTAATACCTTCCTCTCTAAGACATCCAAGGACTTTTAGGTTATGGTGACGAATTTTCTACCGATAATTGTATTTTTTAAATCACTTTTGTGAACAGCACATTTCTTACCTTAGATACAAAATTTAATTTTCCATGTGCCTAATGACTTCCTTCAAGATGCCAGCAATGTTTCCAGTTACCAAATACAAATGTCAGTAAAGTTATTTGAAATCGTTTGAATGTATGCGTACGTGCGAGTGTCATAGAACCAAGGTGAGTGGCGAAGGACATATAATTTGGCGAGGCGCTTATTAGGCACATCCTGACGAGATAAATATCCGATTCAGCTATTCGCCACCTTGTAAAATTAACTAAATTTAATTTACGTTAAAATAAAAGATGCTATTTTTTTATTATGTCTTTCGTATTGCTTAACTTTAATTTGCATACTTATTTCATATATGTTACAGATACGGAAGGACTACGGAAGTAAAGAAGTATATTTACCAATGCCTTTAAGAGTCCCTGGTTTGCTAACAAAGAAAACGGAAAGGCTTTGGATCAATCCATTAATATATGCCAGAAACATCATTAATCTAGGTCCGGTCTTATTCTAGAAGACCGGCAGAATAACCGTATTATCATAGTATAAGCATTTAGTTAGATTGAAAATAGTAAGAATATTGATGAGACGCATATTCTCTCTAAGCATCTCTATCAAAAAATGGTACTTCTTTTGTAATAATAGTACCTATTAGCCGACATAATATTTTGATTAATATTTACATATGTATATACCTACACACATAATACACAATTATGAATTTTCATGTTAGGAATCATCTTTATAAAAGAACTCTTAAACATATAAAATAAAACTGATCAAAAATATCAAAAATGTTGATAGTTTCTTGCTACAAAAAGGCTCTATTTTACTTTCAACTTCCACTCAAGTGGCCAACAGTATACGGGAAGCTTTTAGCAAACCGCCTCCAAGGTTACTGTACCGTAGGCAGCCGGTTGTTAGTACGGGGATTGTGCTTGAGATTGGATAACACAATGACCCCGTGGTGAAGTTATCGCTATGCGGATAACCCGGTCTGTACAATATACAATGGCCGGAGAGGAGAACTAAAACCTTCGTTCCATTTCATGACTTTTTTTATTTATCTACATTTTCAAACATGACTTATGTCTAATGTTTTTTTCATGTTTTTGGACGACGTTTATGGAAAATGAAATCTTTTTGCAAAGAAGTTATAAGAATAGAATAGGTAGAATGAATATTGTATCTTTGAGATATGTTTTAAAAAGATTTTACTTCTCGTTCTTCTTGAGAATTTAGTTTTACATTTGTAAATTATATATTTGTATATCTACCTAAATATGCTTTCTTAATTTCAATAAGTATAGAATCGTTAAATACAGGGGTTAGGTCAGATTGTTGTTGTTTTAGACAGATTATTAACAGATCATTATTAACTTCAAACATGTAGTCATACAACATACATTTTACAATGTTAAGATAGGAATTTTTTACAATTATTGTTGAAAAAATGTTTAATTTTTATTATGACAGATTAAAATATTACATATTAAACTTTTTTTGTTGAAAAGTTAGTTTCGGAGCAATTTTGTACATTCACAAATAAAATAAATAAATATAAAAGCAAAAATTTAGTCAAAATTGATAATCATCTTCAAAAAATTTTTCGTTTTATATATATAAAGATACAACGATATTTTAAAATGTGAATAATTAGTCATCTCAATTTCATGCCAATCGGTGAATTCTCTTTGCTTAGTAATTATTTTATTCACGAATATATTTTGACCCGTTTGCTCGAAGGTTGCTAACTCTTCATACACTATTTTTCACCTTGGCTGTTGCGTGCCGATGTGCGGAGGACACCATCATTAATAAAATAAATATCATTAAAACACACGATCTCCGTGTGAAAATCATCTTCATAATTTTGGGAAAAAAACTGTTTATACTACAAGACTACACTAAGAGATGGGTATTTGTCTCTGGTGTAATCCAAGATAATTTTTTTTATATTTAAATTAATCAATAAATTCACAAATTCGACGAGACGCTATTATATCAAATCAAGCGCTGAGAGAATACCAAAAAAACTACATCAATATTAATAATATTTTTCCAATTAAACACAATTAAGTGCTTTAAAAATACGATTTTGTTGGTTTTTGAAAAGTATACATACACTTTTCTAAAGATTGATATTAATTAAAATAAAATTAAGGTAAAGCTTTTTTAAATCGCCGAATGTAAAAGATATTCATAAATACTATCAACGATCTTTGATTTATTTTTCCGATTTTTTTTAACGCCAACCTGTAACGTAAGCTTTGTCAAATTCTTTTTATAAATTCAGGAAAAAACGTTTGTATAACGTTTAATTTGAAGGCCAACCACATTCTAAATAGATCCGTAGAACGAAGCGAACGGCCAAAGTCTTTGACCGATTTAATTCGGCAATAGGGAAACTACGTGTATGTGTGCGCTTGTTCAATGTTGTGTTGGTACACGGTACTGACACTGACAGTTGTATTTGGCAAAAATCTTAATCAAATAATATTTCATGTGCCCGAATAAGATGTTATTCATTGTATAATTATGCTTGGGAAATCGATAAAGCCAAGTTGCCTGTTATTATATATTTGCTATGCTCGATATTTGTATTATTTCACTTGTAACGGCCATACTCTAACTACGTAGTACGATTTAAAAGCAATGGTGTCATTATAAACATAAAATAATTTAAAATACGAAATCAATTGATTTAATGTGGTTTTTGGTAGAAAGCCAATCTTCTAATTTTTCTACTTATTTGTATTTAAAAATAGGATACAGTTAAATCACCACAGTAACCGAGACAAAGACATAGCGCCTCCTCTTTCATAACTACATCATTAATTTTGATTTTATTTATTATTTCTTTAAAAATAACCAATTTGATCACTCGAACTCATTTCTTTTTTAACTATTAAATATACAACGCTTGTTTAAACGTTGTTTAAAGCAAAACTGTCAGAAGAGAACATTCTACTACCTATTTTACAATTAAAAAACGATGAACAAATATATAGGTTTCTTCTTTGTTAAATAAATATTGGACAGAATTATTCATAATGTGTACTAATATGTATTTCTAGATGAATCGTATTTTATTTACTCTTACTCCTTGCTTCTTACTCCAGTGGACATGACACAGGTCTGGACACATCTGGATAATTTTGTGATGTGTTTTGATGATTTTTGTGGGGCGTGCAGTAAGAACATCGAAGCATGACATTTACGTAAGCATATATTTTGAAAAATAAAAACGAATTAAAAGATATATCTCATAATATTTCTTTTGCTATTATTATCATGTTATTCAGATTTTAGTATAACATAATATTCTGTCACATAAATATTTTATTTCGTTGTTTTCTTTCCAAAATATGTCTACTCGCAACAGACATGTTTCAATATGCCCATTGTACGCGCCTGCTATAGGATATAAGTATTTATTTAAAAAAAAAAAAATGTATATATATATATATATATCCAACTAATAAAATGGTATCGAATCTTGTTGCGAGATAAATCAAGGCAAAACAATTAAATTAAATATTTTAATTTTATAATAATATTTTTAGAATGTGAAAAATCGTCGCCTTCCTTTAGATCTGCTTTTAGGATTGTACAGCGGTCTACAAGTTTTACGATAAATTGAAAATCACTAGAAATGTGGAGAGGCCGTTCGATCTTCGAGGATTCGCGAAGCATCGAGATCATCAGATTTTATAAATACCCAACGGCATCGTGCTGAACACACATTTGTTTTGACAGCCGCGACAAAACCATTGACAAGCGAACCCGTGCGAATTGACCAGATACGCAAAACAAGCGATAGACATAACGGGGTACCAGGGGTGTGCAGTGAGAACAAGAAGCGTGACTTTTTCCTAAGCATATATTTTGAAAAGAAACCAAAATAAGATAGGTATACATATGTCTCGTTATTTCCTATCACAACAATTAACATAGTATTCAGATTTTAATATTTCATAATATTCTGCCAACTAAGTATTTAATTAATTTTTTTTTTTCAAAAATATGTTTAATGTCATGCTCCTTGTTCTCACTGCATGCGTGTTTCTATTGCGAACTTGGGCGATTTAATCAACAAGCATAAGTATATCAGTGACTAGTGGAATAGAGTGACAATAAGTGTGAATTAAGAAATTGGCGTGAATTAAAGAACGGTGCTCCGATTAAATTCGGGTAAAGTGATATTAATTCATTAATATAATTTAAATTATTTTTTAAGTGTTTTATTTGCCTCCCATAAACATTAACCCGTGACAATGTGTTTAATGTTTCGATGCAATACGGTTATGTACGAATTGGCATACGTCATTCACAGTGATTAGGCGTATACAGTGCAAGTGGCGAACAATTAAACAAAGTAAATTGGTAACAATTGTCATTGATACAGAGTAACATGGAAATTGCAGATTCATAGACGAGTGTTGCGGTTGTCATGGCTAAGAGAATTATCATAAATAATGAATTATTATTAACAGTAACATATTTAATACGGAAAGTTTACGCAAAAATTTATTTTATTGTTAATACATAATATTTTAAATTGTTCAAGAAATTTACCTACGCAAATTTACGGCGCAAATTTAGCAACGAACATTCCTCGGCGCGAACCAATCATGGCTCATTCGTAATAAATATGGTAAACCATTAGTCATGATTACCTTTATCTCGTATTCGTTAAGTTATATTCATCGAAGTTGATTGATTGCTTAAATCATTAAACATATCCGAATACCGGAAGACCTTCAAATAACTGATGTGTGCTAATAAATTTTGTATATAATAGTAACGCCTTTGCGGTTATCCGTCTAAAAGTTCAATATTTCCCCAACGTCTAAAGCGTACATTTACATACTACATCTAATAAATCCAGTTCAATAAATAAATATACAACCTTTACATTGTAAACTGGGGTACAAATTTTTACAAACAATCCATTTAAAGAAATAAAAAATTGGAAACATGATAAACGTGGTACAAAAAAAATGTACCTTTCCTGAAAACAGCCCTTTTCTAACATTCTTTCCTTATGAGAGGAAACTATCCTACACAATAACCCATCATGCTACTGTTATACATATACAATATATGGGGTATAAAAAATAATTAATTATAATTTTTGTTATGAAGTCTAATGTCAGCTTATTGTATTGAATATTGATATTTGAGTGCTGAATTTCTTTCAGAAAATTTTCAATCAACATTTTCTCGATTTTCATCTACTCGTAGCGTACTACCTGTTTTCATACACGCAATGCGATTAATTTATTTGATTTAAATGAATGCTTAGAAATTTTATAAATGTATTGAAAGTCATATTTTTTGTTTAAATATAATAATTTATATATTATATATTCTGTGACCTTGAAAACACAGATGGCGATTTTTTTAAACAATGTTCATAAGTTTCTCTTTCGAAATCTTAAACTTGAGTGTATATAAAGGACATTATACTAAATTCTTCTCCAAAATTATACGCGTAGGTACGTAAAAGGTATACATAATATATATACCTACATATTAAATTTTCTGAAAAACTAATTTACCTATCCACTAGAAATTTTTTCTTCTATATATAATACTTAAATATATATCTAGTAAGTGATGCATTGCATTTTTTTGTATTATTAGTATTATTTAATATTTATAAAAATTGCTCTAACGAACCTTCTTAGCAATTCCAGGAGGAGATTGAGAAATAGTACAATGGGCAACAGTCACCGAAACAGCGAAGGACACGGATAACTGGAGGTGCCTTGTTAACGCGATCCGAGGGCCCCCAATCCTCCATGGACATGATAAAATGTATGGTTCTAAGTATGTTAGAAATTAGTACATATATTTGAAAAATAATTGTAAGAAAACTTGTCATATTACAACGAACAGAATGGGAGAAAATTAAACACACTAATACAAAATCGCTCATAATACTAATTATCTGTTGACAACAATAAGTAATTACTTAGGTTTATAATAAAGCCATGTCACATTTTTACATTCAGATGGTCTCCATAAGTATCTAGAGAGTATCATTATCATCAGTCAGGTGTCAAGACCTTTGACAACAAAATATCAAAAGTTATGAATTTGATAATTATTATTCCTTAAAGCCTTGAAATATCCAGCATCGATATATTTTATCGTATTATTAGTAGGATGGACCTAGTTCTTCCAACCTCCCACACCTGCTCCACAGGTGCCTTGGCCAGCTCTCAAACACAAGTGCATACATATATCATGTGACCTTTCAGAATAACCTGTAAATGAAGTAGGTAGGTACCGTTGAAAGGAAAATTCTTTAATTAGTTTACCTTGTTCTTTCAGTGTTACCTATTGACGCAGTGTTTGATAATAAGTCCCAGTATTATATTTAGGGGTAGTACAAATTAATCAACATAAAATTCTTTGTTAATTAATAGGATTCATCACTAACATTCCTAGCTCTACAACCTACTTAAGTATATTAAGAAATGTTTTATACACAATATTGAAATTTCCAAATAAATAATACCTAGTCGTGCACTGAAATAGCTCTATAACTTATCCAAATTTCTTATACCATGTAGATCTCTCATTATAGATCTCTTTTTTGCCAAATTTCAAGTTTTACTCTTTTTTATTCATTTATGGCCTTGCAATTTCAATTAAAGCCTCGGGAGATTTGCTAAGGAACTGATAAAGGATGGGTAAGGTCCCACCTTTCAGTTCTACAACACGACATAGGTCCTGGCCTCCTCAAGAATACACTTCCACCCGTCTCTTACTAGGCTGCTTCCCGCCGATTGCTGACACTAAGAATGGATAGATCTTTTTTATAGCGTTGTTTTATTTTGTTTCGTTGTTTGGCTCTCCGCAAATTATATTATAACTAGCTTTAACCCGTCAAAAATGATAGTACTTTTAAATGCCGGTTCCTAAAGAATAAGTATTACGTATAGTTATGTATTGCCGACACCCATGAAATAGTAATGATGACGATCTTTAACTTAAAGTTAACTTTTTTTTATTTCCCCTGCCGGCATTTAAGTGTACTATTCTAAACCCAGGCGAATTTTCAGATCATGAAATGGTTCGCGTCTTTGCTAAGTCCTGTATGTACTGCATTTTTGACGGGTAAGCTTGTTGGTCCTGTGGTTAAGACTCTCGCCTCGTAATCGCGGGTTCGAGCCTCACTCCAGACCAGCAAGTTTGTCCTATTTTCAGAGCACAAGCGTTTAGCTTAGTTTGAAAATATTAGGTCCTTACATATGAAATTGAGGTTTTGCCGTACTGGCAAATTTGATCTCAAATATCTTCTCTTTGGCTAGGAATTCCAAATCCAAATTTATACAGCTATTTACTCATGTATTTGTGTTTTGAAAATTATAATTCATTTGTTTTTTCCTCAATTGTTTTTTTCTTTGCGTCACTCAGTTTACAAAATGAAAAACTTGAAATATCGCGTTATTTACGAGTACGAGTTCCACCGTGGCACCAGTGCTGCAGAAACGGCTCGAAGGATTAATGATGTGTATGGCGACGGTGCCGCAAAAGAAAACACAGTGCTTTTTTGGTTCTAACGTTTTCGTTCTGGAAATTTTGACCTGCAGAACAAGCCTCGTGGACGGCCGGAGACCAAAGTTGATAATGAAGAATTGAAGCTATTGTGGAAGCGGATCCATCGCAAACCACATCCGAGTTAGCTGCAGGCTGCGGTGTTAGTGATAAAACTGTTTTAATCCACTTGAAGCAAATTGGTAAGGTGAAAAAGCTTGAAAGGTGGGTACCTCACGAATTGAGTGAGGCAAATCAACAAACGCGCGTTGACTGCTGCGTTGCATTACTCAACCGGCACAATAATGAAGGGATTTTAAATCGAATCATTACCTGTGATGAAAAGTGGATCCTGTACGATAATCGGAAGCGCTCATCGCAATGGCTGAACCCTGCCGAACCAGCCAAACCATGCCCCAAGCGAAAATTGACTCCAAAAATTTACTTGTGAGCGTTTGGTGGACTAGTGCTGGTGTCGTTCACTACAGCTTTCTTAAATCTGGCCAGACGATTACGGCAGATGTCTATTATCAGCAACTGCAAACCATGATGGAAAAGCTAGCTGCTAAACAACCGAGGCTGGTTAATCGCTCTAGGCCACTGCTGCTTCATGATAACGCTAGACCACACACTGCACAACAGACGGCCACCAAATTAGAGGAGCTTTAATTGGAATGTCTAAGACATCCACCGTACTCTCCGGACCTTGCCCCAACAGATTACCATTTTTTTCGAAATTTGGATAACTTCTTGCAAAGGAAAAAATTCAACTCCGATGGGGCAGTCCAAACCGCCTTCAAAGATTTTATTGATTCCCGTCCGAATGGTTTTTTTAGTAAAGGGATCGATGAAATACCTATGAGATGGCAAAAGTGCATAGATAGCAATGGTACATACTTTGATTAAATAAATATATTATAATAAAAAAAAATCGGCTTTATGTTCCTCCCATACTAAACTTCAATTTCATATGTAAGGACCTAATAGTAAGAGTATTTATGTGACACGTATTCCGTGTTCGCATCTCTATTTTAAAAAAATGCAGGCTCGGCGATAACAACATCGTTATCGTTGCCGCCTTTGCATTTGCTGGCCCGAGGTTTAAGCCCCA
This sequence comes from Agrypnia vestita, assembly GCA_016648135.1. Lineage (NCBI taxonomy): Eukaryota > Metazoa > Arthropoda > Insecta > Trichoptera > Phryganeidae > Agrypnia > Agrypnia vestita. Next base: position 72,656 of record JADDOH010008307.1, read on the forward strand.
TCCCCGGCCATTTTATTTCGTTTTTCTAGCCGTGAATTCAAACGAAATTACGGACGTTACACAAAGTTACGGAGACAGACAGACAGACAGACAGAACGAAATTATTATGTCTGATAAGCAATCACATATTTTGTTCTCTAAATTTGTATTTTTTGTGTACGTGACATATTTATATGGAATGTATGGGATTGCACGAACCTCCCCACATTCTGGAATAATGTTATATTTATTTATTTATTTATAATTGTTTAGCATGTGTCCCAAAATTTACGCAAGATTTGAATTAAATAGAAAACACAGTATTTTTTTTTTATTGTAAATTTTAAAATTAAATCATAAAGTATATAGTATAGGGGTATATATAGAATAGCGTATCGGGCAAATGGTCTCCACAGCTTTGCTGGCATACACGCACTGTTTTGTCGAAAATGTGGCTGAATTTCGTTCATGCAGCGTTGAATCTCCTCCTTCAATGCATGGTTGGTTGTGGGCTTATTGGCTTTGACTTCAAATAACCCTATAAAAAGAAATCAAGCGGTGTTAAATCACATGATCTAGGGGGCCAATTCTGATCACCGAAACGAGAGGGTACACGACCAGGAAATGTCTCCTGCAGTAATTGAATTGATTCACGGGCTGCATGGCATGCGGCACCGTCTTGTTGAAACCACGTGTCATCCATATCAATATCATCTAATTTAGGCAGAAAGGACTTGGTTATCATTTCGCGGTATCGAGCACCAGTAACAGTCACTGCTTGACCAGCCTCATTTTCGAAGAAGTAAGGTCCAATGATGCCTCCAGCCCAAAATCCGCACCAAACAATGACACGTTGTCGATGCATTTGTTTTTGGATAGTCACATGTGGTTTCTCTGAACCCCAAATGCGGCAATTTTGACGATTCACGAAGCCATCAAGGTGAAAATGAGCTTCATCGCTTAGGATGATTTTGCTCGAAATTTGCGAACTGTGGCTGCCAAATTTTCATTATTTTTGTAATATTTTTCAACAATGAAAACGCGTTATTCTCTCGAATAGTGCTCCATTTTAATTAACCCTTAACTGTCAGCTGTCAAACTGTTTTCTTTTTGGGTTGCCAATACTTTACCACGCAAATGGCGACAAATTCAAATCTTGCGTAAATTCTGGGACACCCATTATATAACAATATTAGTTTTCTTTATGATAAGTAACTTTAAATAAAGTACCGATAAATTTAAATGGATAGCAAAAGGCAATAAACAAAGCTTTGTAAAAAAATTGATTACCAATAACTTTGGTCAATTCTTTCCTTCAAATACATCTAATGACACTTCGTCTTTATTTGTTAATAAATGTCCAGGTTCCTGATAGGCAAGAACTGGTCTTATTAAGGTTTGAAATTAATTAATTTCTTTCAAATTAAATTAAAATTATTAATTAATATTTTGCCGGAATGTCGGGCAAGGATTAATCATTTTAAAATACTTTTTACTGTCTGTTGCGCAATAAAATGAATAATAACATTAATTAATATTTATTTCCTGTATTAAACTGTACTAAATGGCGCAATTACATTTTGACCGGCCGCTGAATTTAATTTGTTCCGTCGGCTCTGAGGCACAAAACGTGTCCTCCGCCCGACGAACCTGCCGGCCGATTCAGCAAACATTTAACGACAATTCCGCTGCCATACATGGATGCGGTTCCTGCCGGCCGGGCAGTGGCTGGACAGGCATGTCCAATTTCATTTTAACTGGCTAGAGACGACATGTGATGAGTATCCTTGCTCTTTTAACTTCAATAATACTACATTAGCTTACAAGTCTTTTTTAGCATTTTCGTCACACAAATATATCATTCTGCATTGAGCACCTATTCTCTTATTATTGAGTAGAATATCTGGTAGTTTTATTTATTTAAGTATACAGACAAAAAAAACTTTATTTACAGATTAACAATTACACCTGACTATAAAAGAGACTGCTCCTCTCGAAGTGGTGTAGTAAAAAACCTACTTTAAGGTTAATTAAAATAACAATTATATTCAAGAACACATTCTTATTGTGAAGTTGCAATTTTTTTCGGAAAAAAGTTCTGTGAAATTGAAAACCAAATTTATTAATCAATTAGAAAATACATACAGAAAATTGAAATAAAATAAAATTATATATTATAACATTTTTTGCGCTCCACGGAGAGCCGGCCGTAGCAACATGCGTTGAACGGCGATTCTGGTGTGGTGGCCCGGGGTTCAAGTTTAACCGACTGTTTAATTTCGTTTTAGTAGCCGTGAATTCGAACGAAATTACGGACGTTACACGAAGTTACGGGGACAAACAGATAGACGGACGAACGGACAGACAACGAAATTATTATGTTTGACACCAAGTCTCTCACACGCAGAACTAAATTATTTCATGTTTTTCGCAACTCATCGCCAAATTTCACACTAATATTTATTTGATTTTTTAATTTTAATGTATTTATTTATTCATTTAACGCCCTTTTGTTTTTTTAAATTTTGTAAAAAATATACAAAATATAAATTCAAAAAAATAACGTAAGGAAGATATACAGCTAAAAAGTGCAAGTGCATATAATAGATTTGTGTAAATTTAGATTTCAGTTCAATTAAGTAGTAAGAAGAAAAATAAAAATTTATTATACATTTCCATTTAGTTGAGGTGTAAAGAATTGTATCAACTTTGTCCTATACACAGTTATATTATCAGCAAAAATTTCAGGTGCCTCTGCATGTTCATTCACTAATGAGTGTAGTCTGGGGATTACAGAGTTTGCTAATGCAATAGTTCTGAAATTTCTGCTATAATAGAATAATGCACTGTGTCTTGATGACCTCGATGGGGCATATAAGTCGATCAGACTAACAATCTGGGGGCAATCAATCATGCTATTTATGACCCTATACAGAAATATTAGGTCTGTCACGGTACGTCTCATATATTAAACACCTAAAAATTCGAACATAAATGTTAACTAATAAAACTTTTTTTTTTATCAAATTTTTCTTATTTTTTAGAATAACTACCTACCAAGAAAACTTATAAATGCAATAAATTAAAATTAAATAATTAGTTTGAACCGAATGAGCAACAAACAAAAATATTTCCGACCGATTTCTCGATGTACCTACTGATTTTTTGGTCTTGGCTCGTTCACTAATTTGTTCACGTAATAGACTATTCGTCGAATGTCATTTCGTGTCCAAAATTTGTTGCTGTGTCGCAATAACGATCGTTTGATATGCAAAAAAATGCTGTCATTTGAGAATGCTGCATGTATGTGAGTTGATTGAACTTGTGACATAATTTGAAGGAAATACATTTGAATATTTTAATCGTTAGGAATAATATTAAATATATAAGATTAAATATAATATGCAGCTAGTTAGTCAGCTTTGTTACAGCTTCGTTTAAAACGTGTTTACACCAATGTTTTCTAATATATTTCTTAATTTTATCATTCAGCATTATAAAAAGATGTGTCACCGATATTCCTCAGTTGTTGTTGGATAGAATATTGTCAGGTCGTTGGATGAAATAATGTTGGGTCAACGCTTTGTTTCCGAATTGATTTGAATACTGAAATAAATAAGCTAATTTATCTGAGGCAACTTTTCTATTTTAATGCATTTTTAGTTAATGCAATTTAATGCGATGAAAAACTATAATTTTAATGTTAGGTTTGGACCATTTTAATTTTAAATCTAGACTTATTTTCTCTAATCCTAATTTCCTTTATTAATAAATTGCACCAAAATCATGCCTGTCCTGTAAATTCTTTTAATATTAATTACATTATATTTATTATATTTTTCTGATTAACTTTAAATCAATGCACACATTTGAGCTTCCCGGAAGAGATCATAAAGTGGAGAAATATCTATATATTAATTAATAAGTAAATAAATATACACTAAAAGTTATCTCATACAGCTATTTGCCTACTTTTCTCGAAGGATACAAAATTCCCAAATGATATGCAGTGTAATATACGGGGTGTCTCATAGCTAGTAAAAAAAAAATACAGGTCTGCCTTGATAATGGATCGAAAATGTTCAAGCGATCGTGACCTAATGATAATTGTTATGGCGAAATGCAATATCAAAGTTAGCATTTTTTCCAACGTTTCTGACTCATTTTTGGCAAAAATTTGATCAATCGTTACAGTAACTTGTTTGATTGTGATTGAAGATTGTGAAAGATTCATTCGCTTCAATACAACTCAAATAAAATGCCAAAAACCTCTTGAAAAAATTATATTTTCAATTTTCACACGGATTTTATCATTTTATTCGACTTGTATTAAAGCGAATGAATTTTTCATAATCAATATAAGTTACTGTGATGGTATTTCAACTTGTAGCAAAAAATATGACAGAATTATTGAAAAAATGCATAATTTGATATTGCACATCGGCATAACTATTGACATTAGGTCATGGTTGCTTAAACATTTTCGACTCATTATCAAGGCAGTATGTTCATCTGTAAAGTTTTTGCTACTACCTATGAGACCCTGAATAATAAGGCAAGGTCGTGCAGAAGTCTGCATACCAAAAAAGTCAATGAATGCCGTCATAGATACAAATTAACCTCTACCACAGTTGCATTACAGTTATGGTATTAAATCGCAGTCTATTCACCACAGAAAACAAAAGCCGAGCAAGCATTCGCAGTTGAAAAAAAAAGTAAAAAAAAACGAAAGACTGAGTGCATAAATTTTATCATAATTCGAAGAAGACTCGAAAATGGAATAAAAACGTATAAATTATGTTGCAGATAATAAGAATTACCAAAAGCCGATAAAAACAGGTAAAATATGTTGCATATAAATGCACCCAAGTCGCCTTTTGGGTTAACGATTCGCGCGCGCGGTAAACAACGGCCGAAGGAAGACGCGGGAACGGATTTTCCAACGCGCAGCGAAATGAGGTTACTATGGTTACTGTGCTTGCGCCGCCATCTTGGCTTCCCGACGCGTTCGATTTTTGAATTCCTAACGAGTCGTCCTTTTGTTTATGGCTATTGGATGCGCGGGCAGAAAGCTCCGTAGGTCGGCAGGTACCGGTCATACATAGGGACCATTATTCTTACCAGTTTTTCCGTACGAGGCGAAAGGGGGCACGATGTTTATGGATGATTTTTATACTTTTTGCGACGCTCTTTGGTTTAAAAATTGTTGAATTAAAATGTTAAATTTTAAATGTGAAGTAGCAGCGTAACGACTTGAACAGAAGTATCCGCATATCATTACGCGTACATGGCCATTTTCGATTTCAGAATTACGTAACAGAATCACGTATTTTGGAAGGCGTGACTGATTTTGGAATTTGCTGGCTACAACAATGTAGTTGTGATCTCGAATAATAAATGTATTTTTTTGAAGTTCTAGTTTAGATAATACAAAATGATTGGGTATTTCTGCGGCAATAAAGTTTAGCGTTTGTAAAACAAGAACAGTAATGGATTATATTTCTTACAGACAATATATAAATCTTATTTCTAATATTATATATATATATATGTGTGTGTGTATGTATATGTATATATATGTAGATGTATATGAGTGTATATTTGTATGTATGTGTGTATGTATGTGTGTATATATGTGTATTATATATATTATATCTTGCTAATGTTCAAACTTAAAAAAAAAAAAAAACTGTACAGGTAGTTGCTTCAGAACAGACATTGTCTAATGAAGCAACTACCTTCATTTTTATGTATAAAGAAATTTAAAAGAAATAAATAAATAAAAAAATAAAAAATATATGTATACGTATAGAATCTATTTATTCATCCATTACATATAGAGTGTAAAAATTATAAACAAATCTTAAGCTAATCTTAGCATTATGAAAAGGATTAAAAAGGTCGCTTGGATGATATATTCATTTGAAACAAACGAGGAGAGAGTTGTTACAAAGATTTATAGTTCAAAATTTAATATACCTAACAGAGATACAGGAACACTGTTTTATAAACATTGCAATGCGCTTTGTTTCGTGAGTCTAAATTGTCTGCATAAAATGTACATTATGCATTCCGTACAAGCATTTAATTCGGTTGCAGGTATGGATCAGTTAGTCAATAATGATGTAGAGATTTTTTTATCAGAGAAATAAACAAATTGCATGAAATGTTCTTAGCACCGAATCATTCAAATTCTTCAATATCTTCAAGATGATCTTTGAAGATTATAAATGTTTTGTCATTCTTTTTAAATCCCTCTCAAGGCCTTTAAAACATTTATAAGATAAAACTAGTATGCCTCAAATTTATATAATGCAGTCTCGTTAATCATTATTAAGTTTGATCTAATGCCTACAAATAATGTATGATTTAATAATAATAATAAATAAAAATAAATAAAATATGATCTAATGCCTATAAATATATGCAGCACTTTGAAGTAATGTTTTTGTTTATTATCTATCATTTCGATTATTATTAACATCTGGAATAGCGTAGAACGTTTAGAAAATACACTATATTTGTGTGTAATTTGTATCATAAATATTTGAAAAGTATTCAGCAAGTATTACGATTAGTTTTATTTCTATTATCATTTTGTAACTAACTTACCATCACGCCGCTTTCCGTGGAGGTGTCCATAGAGTTCAGAATGCCACGCTCTTCTAAGCTGCTCCACACTCTCGCTTGGTCCACTTTTATGCATCTACTCAAGGAAGGTCTTGAAAAGATGAATAAAAGTATGTTAAAACATTTATCAGGGCCGTCCAACAATATTCAGTTTACCTGATTATGTTAGGTCTTTCACGAACAACCCCTATTCATGTAGCCTTTAACAATCCTCTCATAAATTAAATTCACCTTACTTTCCTCGCTCTAGCGTTCGACGTGACTAAACCTTCTCGGGGATCCTTTGTTATTCTATTAACTGTACTACGTACATCTTTCTACACTTTCTTTTAATTTGTTCATTCTTCCCTTTATGTGGGGTATAAAAGCAAAGGCAGCAATACCCAAAAAAATTCAGTCATTGAGGATAGCTAATTTGTAATGTACTGAATTCGAAATTTTATAGAAAAAATAACCAATAAATTTAAAGAAAACATAATTTTGGAATGGATAGATATAAAATCTAGAATAAATCAGTAGAATATATAAAATCTAGAATAAATAAATGAGCAATCCTCGGTGACTGCTTTCAAAACATTTTTTTAATTTTTTGAGCGGAGGCTTTAAAATTGATAGAATTTTGATTAATATTTTTTAACATCACCTCTGAACATATTTTTTAACTTACAAACATATTTTCAAGAAGAGGTATCAACTGTGAAAGTACAACATGACAGATAATCATTTTCAAATACGTCTCCCTCTTATTTTCGTCAGTTGCACACTACATGGTGTCTATTTATATGTCAAAAAAATTCGAATCGAATTAATACACTTTATTCCCTTAGATAAACATCAGGAACAAGCGACAAGAAACTAAATGCCGATTTCAAGGTTGACTGCACTTAAATCAATATCAAAGATATAAATTGGTATTTTTATATCGGTCAGTAATAGATAAAATACGTGACGCTTCAACAATCCTAATAATAATTATTGAGAACACGCTTAGATCCTTAAAATACGGCTCCAAGGTCGAGTTCAAAGCTCACCGCCGATCATCAAACCAGGATGGGTACCTCACCGAGCTATCTCGGTGAGGTACCCACTCTATAGTCATCGGGTATTGATATCTAAGCGACGTGAAGTCGTGGGGATCCGAAATTGAATAATGATTCGCTAAATCGGATAAGATATGAACGTCTTTATAGATATTTCAAACCCAAAAATAATTGATTACATGAAGAGATTCATAATTAAATACTTTTTGCATATTTCTGTGATTACGTGTTAGTGTGATAATTATTTATTTTCTTCGATAATAAATAATTATCACATTATAAGAGACCTAACTCACAAGATACACAAAGATATTTCAGCGCATATTTTAAGCGGGTTAAATAAAAATACATTAACATAGAAAAAATTTCAAAAGAAAAGACTTATTGATAAATGTTGTTAGGAATCTAATACAAACTCACAACAAAGACAAAAATAAAACAAAGAACTAAATTTTTGGAAAACATTATTACTTTTTTTAATAAAAATATTGTTAAAATATTATTTGAAATAATTATTAATACAAACAATAAAAAATCATTAACTGAGGTGATTTAACGCTCTTAGTAAAATCGCTTCCTTTGTTATATGTAGATAATATTATATAATATGTATTTTTATATACATACATATAAAATAGACATTGTGGGTCTATTTTTGCAACATTTCAAATATTATCATGATGAAAACAGATCATATTACCGTTACCGATTCTTTCGGCTGGGTTGTGGCCACTTCGTAGTTAAGACCTGTGCTTCCGGAATGGATAAAACAGAGTAAATAAAATAATAGTAAATTTTTATTTTTAATAAAAGACCATTAATGGTGAAGTTGAAATTTTAAACAAATTAAATGAATCAGTTAGAGAGATCTTTTTGGAAATGGAATTTTAAAAGTTTCATTTGCAGACTTTTTATATAGGTAAGTATATGTACTTTTTTATAATATTACACTTTAATGTGACGAAATTGGCATCGCAGTTCTGCTGCAACAAAATGATCCGGGTTCGTTTCCCGGTTATAACCAAATATTATTTGATTCTTGAATTATTATGTATGCTTCAAGTATTTTCTGCAAAAAGCGGTTTGTGTCGTGTGTAAATATTAAAATATACAAAGTGATAATAATATTTTTACAAACCGTCGATATTACCCCGCTTATTATTATGTATCCTATTATAAGTTAGGTATAATTTACCATGATTTAATACTGACTTCAGCTGTTAATATGTAATGGTGGGTAATATATATTTTTCGTACACATTGCCGCTTTGTACTTTATATTTTTAATTTTTGTACTCATGTTTTGGTGCTATTCCTGGTACTTTTAATAATTTGCTACTTGTAATTTATATTGTTTAATGTATGTTCTTTTTAATTTTATGATATATTTTTTTATGTAAAAGCCTATACGCATTGCTGCTCGTTACCTACTCTACATTTTTAATTTTTATACTCATGATTTGGTGCTATTCCTGAAACTTTTAATGTATGTGCTTTTTGAAATTTATTTTATACTCTTTATGTAAAAGCCTAATGGGCGTAAACAAATAAATAAATAAATAAATAAATAAATAATTTATTAATAAAGAATAAAACAATTTAATTGTAAATTGATTTCAGTTTTACTCTTTGCAAACAATGGCTGTCGTCTGTACAGTAGGTATGAGTACAAAAGTTAACCTACTTTGCCACACACATACTGATTACTTATCAGTACAGATATAGAAAGGGATTATTCCTGTACACCATCAATAAGTATTCAAATTGTTTCATTAAAGAGTACGTCGAATAAAAAATTAAAAATCTAATCATTCATTAGATTTAGCACCTTGAAAAGTTAAATTCAGGCTATTAACTAACAAAAAAATACTTTAGCACCATTTAAGATAGGTATGGTGCTTAAAATGAAGGAAAAAAAGCTATTCGGAGAGAAAAAGTACAATAAACAATACCATTTAAAACGAAGATCGACTAGAAAACTGGTGACCAAAGCATTTATAGGAAGGGAGGAAAAGGCAACGAAGAACAGTGTAATGCAAAACTCTTCCGATATAAAAACATAATACCCGTATAAAAACAACTATACCCCGACCAATGAAGATACAATAAACAAAGTTAATAAAACAAACATCAGAAAGACTCGTAAAAAAATTTTTGCTGTTTCTTGATTGCAATATTCTTACAAAGATTCGATAAAAAAATTTACGATGGGTAGTAATATTTAATACACCGAAAACAATAAATTATGACGGGCGGACTGTTAACTTGATGGAAGTCAGTTGTTGGTCACGTCTCCACGGGCACGCGCTCTCCTCGCCAGGCAGATGCTCACCCGCGACCCCAGAGGATGGAGATCTTCATCTCTTCATCAGGTATGCGAGAGAAGTAAGCACGCCATTTGCCTGGAGAAAGCCATGCATTGTAAAAACACGCCACTTATATTAGTAAGCGACATTTTGCTTTTTCATTTTATTTATGGTAACTTAACACTAGATTTGATTTCGCAGTAGATACCCATGTCTCATAAAAATCATGATTTTAACACCATAATTGATAAAGTGAAATTCGGTAAATAATTTGTACGATCAACAAGAGATAGGTGGGTAATTTTATATAATCTATTTTTACTCCCTTTATATTAACTCGTGGCGTTTGCTTGTCTTCTTGTCTGGCGAAAAAACTTTGGATTCATTTTAAACCCCTTTCCCGTTATCCAATCGAGCTGAAACTTTGCAAGCAGACTCGCGGCGACGATCAAGAAGATCTATCAAATTTTCGTTAAAAAAAATTAATAAATTTTTGGATTTTTCAAATTTTGAATGGTTTATTCATACAACTTAGTAAGTTGTATGAAAATATTTCAACGCGTCTGGTAGACGCGAAACCTGATTAAATGTAAATGAGAAAGGGAGTATAATAAAAACTTGGTTTTTATGGGTTACTTTTTTAAAGAATGTTAACAAATATTAATGTAAGTGTGTTATTTATATGTTTTATGATAAAAATTGTCTAGATACATCTTCCATGTACCTATCTAGTATTTGGCCGTACTCTGAAATAAGCAATATTGCTACTTCTGCATCTTGACAGTTATTGTAAAGCATTGTAATGCCGCCAAATTTTGACGTATTAAGTTTGACAGGTTTCAAATTAATGAATTCAACCAATCAACAAAAATGTAAACAAACGTCAAGTTGTTCACAATTAGGAATAACGAGCTTTCTAATTTATTGAATTCATTAATTTCGAACCTATCAAACGTAAAACTTCAAAATTGTCGGCATTACAATGTTATACAACAACTGTCAAGAAATAGCAATATTGCTTGTTTCGGAATACCTACGGCCAATTGTGTACCTACAAACATTAGATATAATGTTAGAAGCTTCAACGACAGATGAGCGCGCATTCGAAAATGTATAAATGTAGGTAGATAGAGTATGAGGCATGAACAGAAGAGTGTAGGATCTATCGGTTTGCATTATCTAAACAATCGTGTCCTGACCGCTAGTACCTATATAACATTGCACACATCGTCAATTTTGACGTGATGACGTTTGGTATCTGTCTTCACATTTCTCATAGAAACTACATGTACATAAATATGTCCATCTATTCTGTGTTGAGATATAATAACACTTATGTTATCCTGAGAATATGGAGGAATATTACAAGCAAATTCTCCGCCGAGCAATTTACTACTTTAACTGAATTGTAAAATTCTGCAGTACCTACGCAATAAATTGTATAATGTAAGGTACTGTAAATTAATCGTCATTTCAAACGTTACTCGTAAGTAGGTAAGCGTGAGTCAACATTCGCGCCATGTTCCCCGAGATCACCTACTAGTTCAAGATCATTTGTCTCCGTAATATCCACAATTCACCGGTCACGTTTATGGCCGCCGCTGTAAACTTGGACACTGCTATGCTAATTCCATCATCATACAACCGCGAAAACGCCAGTTGCATCCAGAATCCGGCGGACGCCATTTTGACTAGTGCCATGTGACATCACGTCCGCCATTTTGATGAATTGTGTGACGTCATGGACTGCCGCTTCCGAGCCGCGCGGTATTATGGCAACTCACACTGGCATGCGAGCTATCTGACATGAGGAAAGTGCGCCGATGCAAATATTCGACGTCAAAAAATTAAATTTTAAATAAATTAAATTCACTCAACAAACGTGTCACAAAATTAAAACAATGTATTGAATAAAACGCAAAGTCTGCGATTTTTTTTTAAATTTGCTTATATTGTAATTTATTTGAATAAATTACAATACATCATGAACGTTGACATTTTTTTGTAAACTTCATCTTTTTTACCGGCCTCATGAAGGTCGTAAATCTACGACCGCAGTCACAATAGAACACAATCCATCCCTTGACATCTCTTTTGTGGTACACATTTATATAAGTTTTAAATATAGAGGTGGCTAGGCGTAACGAATTTTTCTACCAGCAAGTAAGTTTTTTAGTAGAATTGTTTATGGATACATGTTTTTTTTTTAAGTAGACATGCGCACACAAAATACATAGAACCATCATGATGGTCTCCTGGGATGAGGCTTCGGACCATTAGACGAACGTCTTACCATTAGATTAAAAAGCACTTCAAAAAATCCACTAAGTTTATGTATAGGGGAAGGTGGTGTCAATAGTAACAGGTGTCGATTGTAACAGTCGCCGTATATTTTTAAATATTGGTCATTTAATGGGACAAGCAGTACCGTCTATTAGACGGGATCAATAGCTATCAAAGAACGCCATTTTGCGTTAACATCAGTTTGAAAGTATCGGTATATTGTATATCATCGTATTTCGGCCTAGTGAAGTAATAAAATCATTTAATAGTCATCTTTTTGTATTCGTCAAATTGTAAGTATTTTTTATTGTTTTATTGTGTGTTAGTATTCAGAATATTGTTTATTATCATGATGTGTATATATTTTAACGGTTTTTTTAATAGTTTAAGATAAAACATAACCTTAATGCAATGTGGCGAAAGGTGTCAATTGTAACAGTGTAAAGGGTGTCAATTGTAACATGTTACAATTGACACCTTCGAGATAATAATGTAATGTAATTGGAAGTTAATGTCATTTTGGGTTCCTGGTTGTTAAAAATGGTTAAACCTAGAGAATGAAAGACAAATAGGGGAAAAACACCCAAAGAAATCTTTGAGAAGGCACACTTTTATAAAAGATTTTATAAAAAAAAGGAAACGTGTCAATATGAAAAGCAGCCAAGCATATCGAAATATGACACATATCTCATAGATACATGGAACGCATCAAAAAAGATGGATCTGTCCCAGTATTAGGATATCTACCCCACAACAAGCTATTATCTAATTAGAAAAAGAATTAGCTGACTACTGTGAATTTTTATAAATTCTAATTTTTTCATTCCTCACTCTATCGACCAAAGATTTTACACACAAGCGTCATAGTTACCATTTCCACCGCATTCAGTCTACTTTCATTCCTCTTTTGCCAATTCCAGGCTTCACTTCCATACATCAGGGTTGGCACTAGAACGCTATTATGTACCGCTAGTCTTGCTTCCTTTCACAGATTCTTTTTGGCAATAATTGCATGAGGCTCATGCATACATGAGGCGAGTGTTGAAAGCAATAGGAATAGAGAGCGTCCGTGAAAGACCTGGCACGATCAGATACTACAAGTATTTGAGGATGGCCCTATTTAAAGCCGCAAACAACCGTAGAACTTGTATGAGAAGATGCCGAAGCAAAAGTGGTGTGCCAGGATAGAATAGTGTGGTGTTCAATCCTCTCTGCATACCCCTGCGGGGAAACGGCGTGATGGTTAGTTAGTTTGTTAGTCAAAATAAATTATCAACAACTATTACCCCAATGACATCAACAACTCAACTCTGACATATCCCACTGGTTGGGATAAAGTTGGTATGGCTTCGAAAGATTAGCTGATTGCATTTATCAGAAGGAATCCTTCGTATTGAGTAACAAAGCTGAAAAATTAAGCAAGGTAAAAGAAGAACAAAAAATTGTATAATAACAGAGAAAAAAGAAGAAACTGATGAGGCTTTATGTTTAATTTGTACCAAACCATATTCAACAAGCAAAGAGGGTTGGATCCAGTGTTCCTCCTGTAAATTATGGGCGCATGAGAATTGTGCCCAAACCAAACAATTAAATTATGTGTTTCAATTGTGAATCTGATAATGATTGAGAAATTTGAACTACTTTCACGGTATTAAAATTATTTTAGGGAAGCATATTAAATTAGATTTTTTTTCTAATTATTTTATAAATTTTGGTTTTTATAATTAGATAATTTGTTTTGTTTTTATGTATCTTACAACTTTATAGTCATTTAGTACATAAAAATATACCTAATAAAAATAAGTAGATACATTATGTTTTGTGTGACTTATGTTACAATTGACACCACGAGTGTTACTATCGACACCACTGTGGTGTCAAATGTAACAGTTTTCTTCTTTTTTTAATTTTCAAATAAACAAAAATTCTTAATACCTTCAATTTTTTTTACCATACACTTAGTTCCTAAATATATGGAAGTGCTTTGAAAAAAAAAATCAGGTAATTTAACCGGCTAATTATTTTGTTATAAACCAGAATGTCTATTTTGTTACTTTTGACACCACCTTCCCCTACTTTGTCTTAGTTATCAAGCCACAAGAAAATTATCATAGTTATCGTAGTGGAATATATCGACAGCATTCGTCATTTGAGGTTATTAAGCAATTATTATTGCAAATCCAAATATATCCAAAAAAATTAAAAAATGTTTCGAATGCAGTCACCGAGGATTACTAATTTAGAATGTACTGAATTCTAGATTTCATGTATCTATCCCTTCCAAAAACATGTTACCAATAAATTTATACTTCCTATAAAACTTGAATTCTACATTCTATATTAGTAATTCTCGATAACTGTATTAATTTTTTTTTGATTTTGCTGCCTTTGCTTTTATACCACACATTTCATATCTCAAGCAATGGATGTACGCTACACTGGAAATAAGTTACTAAACTTATTTCTAGAAGCGTGTTTTTTTTTTCATTTCAATTCAACAGCACGTTTTGTAACGGTGTTGTAACGTCACCTTGGTGAGTGAAATATTTCGATGCAAAGACAGCTGATTATGTATTGACGCAGAGGTCTCTCGGGGCGCGCGAGGTCGTGGACCCGCAGCCACGTGACCGGTCCCGTTAGACCGCGAAAACAACCGCACACCACTGTGAAATGGCTACAAACACTATGATGGGTCGACTGCCTACTGCGCTGTAGACCAGGTACAACATAGGCATAAGGTTTGCCGGCAGCTATCCCTCCGAACCTCATTCCGCAACTACGTGCTCATGTCTATTGCACGGGGGGCAGGGCCGGCTTGGCAGTGTTGAAACCCTAAGCAAAAATATCCCAACTCAATCTCTGACTTGCGATTTTGGGAGTTCTTAGCCTGATTATTGTGTATCGTGAAACATGGGAGAGGAAATTATTCTATTATCTATTACCCTTACTTCAGACATGGCCGATAGCTCTGCTCGACTGTCGAAGAAGACCAGATAGTGTCTCAATAAATATGTTTGTACTTAATCGTGTAACATGCTCAAGGCCGTACACAAACCCTTAATTTTTTATTTTGTTTAAAAAACCAAAAAGGCTTTTGGTTTTTCAAAGTTAAAAAATGTGTTTGTTTAGACTAACTCGAATAACTTTTGTACTACTCATTCACACTCGCCGATATTTTTTTTAATTTCTTCTCTGCGCGTGTATCGATATTTTTATAATACAATTTTATTCATACATTATTCATACATATTCAAATACACATAAGCATATCGCTCATGATAAAACAATACCTCGTAAGCCACTTACTACAAATTTTACAGGGAAGGCAGAAAACTACATAGGTAATACCTAGATTCTTTACGATAAATAGAATGCGAGGAATTGCTTTAATAAGAGATACAAATAATTGTTTTTAAGACACAAGCTTTCCCAGATTACATATCCACACATTTTAAAGAAAAGTGCACCAAAAAACTTGATTAGTTATATTAAGTAGTTTATTTTGTAATTATGGTTTACGGCTTTGGGAGAGTGTTTCGATTATGTCAGAGTGTGAACAAATAGTTGGAGTTTCTGTGGTATGATTAAATGAAGATATTGAAGGTTGTCAGCATACATATATACAGTTGTCCCTCAATATTAGCGGTTTCGTTATTCGCGTATTCACGTGTAATTTGTTTTTATTTTTGAGAATTTTTCGCAAACTTTTGTTATAAAATACAGCCGATTTTAGCAGCTATAATTCGTTATTTCCAAAAATTTACAAAATACACGCATTCCATCACCATGCGAAAAAGGTTTTTCAACCCACATAATCTTTATTTCTGCCCGCCAGGTAAAATGACTCAGGTTAAGGGTAATCACTAAAGGAGTTAGTTAGAAATAAAACAAAATAACACTTTGGTAAACTTTTTATTTTATTTTCACCATTTTCTCCTCATTTCCTAGTCACACAGGAAAAGAGATAATTGTGATCCAGTCACTTAAATGATTGGTTTAAAGATTTTTTCTCTTAATTTTTTAATCAAAGTATTTTCTTTACACGGAAAAGCAAACATTTTAAAAAATGTTACGAGAAATTCTTCGAAATACATATTTGGTATTCGCGGTTTTTTCTAGGAACGCATCCCCCGCGAACGCCGGGGGGCTACTGTATAATTTAACGGGTAGAACATAACAACTCCTGTGGTCCTTATCAAATTTTGATCAAACATTTCTGAAAAATTGGTATTATAAACATCTCAGCAGAGTTCATTAAATATCCTGGTTCACTATTCTGTTTCAAATAAACGGTTGTTCAAAAGCCTTGAAAAAAATGTAAAAGACACATGAAATCTATCAAATTGTTGGGGCTTTTTCTGGAAGGAATTTTAGACACATCTAGAATATATTCACTGAACACTGGATTAATTGTCTGTGAACTGAGAATAAATGTTACTTCAGATTGTGTACAGCAGGTAATTATCACTTGTTAAACATAATTCTGAAATTCAAGTCCACAGTTTGTTGTTTCAAGTTGCAGTTTTTTTTAGCCTCAAACTAATAATGCAGTACAATATATAGTATTTTGTTTTATATCTTCATAATTTTTTGTTCTCACTATATTGTTCTGCTGCTCATCTCGGCACAGGTTCTTCCTAGTGAGATGAGCGGCTCCATCTTCTATGTCATGTAATAAGATGAAGATAAATAAATAAATAAAATAAATAAATCGTTTTATCAAATATTTGACCATATATTATATTATATTTAATAATGCTCAGATAATATTAAACGCGTCTAAGCCCACCGAGCCTGCTCTGACTAAGGTTTCATTTAGTCCACCATTGTTGACATAAGTTCTGTCATCGGAGAGTGTCGACACACTTACAAAAGAGGTGCATCCATAAGGTAGCTGAACGAAATATAATATCCGAACACCCGAAGTTATATATAACATCTATACTACTAGAGGAATAAATCAAATCTCGTAGATGTGTAATGTTCCATATAGGCAAGAATTCATTTTCCTATTCTGGCATGCTTCTGCTGACCTTAAAGTTCTAAAATTGGCAAATTATTATTTTTTTGGGTTGATCAGAGACTGAGATCAACGTGCTCACATTTAATTTTGAACATTTTACTTGCATATATATATATATATATATATTGATTATAATATTTTTACACTCAAAACAATAACAATTTGTTAAAGCAAGCAAGAGATCAAACGCCCCAAGTAAATAGACCTCCAGAACGACCACCTAAAAGATGGAGGGACAGCTGGCAGTCCAACTCCCAAGAGGACAATGTACCAGCCACAGTAAGTCGACAGCCCTAATCGAAAATGAAGAAAAAAGAAGCGAGCCTACCGGTACACAATGGATTTCTGGTGCTTTTGGAGCTTTGTTGTTTGGAAGTGAAGCCTGGAATTGGCAAAAAGCTAATGAAAGTAGACTGAATGCGGTCGCTAAGGCGCGTGTGCCGTAAATATTTGGTCGATAGAGTGAGGAATGATTAAATTAGAAGTGAATATAGTGCTGGCTTTAGCATGGTAGATAGAATAAATAAAGGATCGCTGAGATTTTATGGTCATATGGAACGTATTAGCGGGAAAGATGGTTAAAAAAAGGTTGTCCGTGAAAGACCTGGCACTATCAAATACGACAGATATTGGAGGATGACCCTGTTAAAAACAACAATTACCGTAGATCATGCATGAGAAGATGTATGGATATAGCCGAAGCAAAAGCGGTGTACTGAGATAGAAGAATGTAACGTTACTGCCTACCCCTGTGAAATAACAGCGTGATGGTTAGTTACCTGCACTCATTATTTCTTGTTGTTATAAATTGTATATGGTTAGTTACCTACACTCAGTGAAAATTAAATTTATTTCTTTGGTGACTAGGTTTAATTTTAGTTTAAATGTTTGCTAGTCCAATGGTAAGATACTATTATCGTTTTACCATTAACGTCTCGTAGTAATAAGTGGCTGTGGGTTCCAGTCTTGTTCCAGGGTTCCAGCAAATTTATCTCATTTTTATAAGACTTAACTTGTATATGTATATAACTTGTATAAGATATATTGTATAAGATATATAAATATGAAGAAGTTGAATAATAATACATTATAGTTAACAAGAGTACACTTTGCATAAGCCACTAATTGTAGAAATACGTATTCTAAAAATTAAAAATCCAAGTATAGACAATACAAAATAAATAATAAATATATGGGAGATGAATAACTAATTGAATACATATTAACGTGAAAACAAATTTAGAAGTTGATAATATAATTTATTAATATTGGTGATTCACGAATTTAAAAATTTGTTAAATATATCAATAATGTCACCATAAATTCATTTTGCATTTATCGAAGAAATAATACTTTTACTTTTAAATTAAGAATATTTATGTTAAGAGGTTAAATAAATATGCCGACATGTTATTCAGTGTCCATATCATTCTTTTAAAATATCTCAGTATAATAATTTCGCTATTATAAAGTCCGTAACTTTCTGGAATGACAATCAGCACGCGGCTCATGTTGCGCGGTCACGGAAAGATCGTTATTAATTATTATTATTTGCCATGATTTTTCATGGGTGTATGTCTAGTAACGTATTAATAATGAAATTGGATCGAGAAATAATATTTGAAGGGGAAGGGGAAGAAGAAGGGAAGAAAAAATACTAGTTTAATCAGAAATTCATAAAATACGAAATAAAGAAAAAATGTTCGATTTTCTAAAACCTATTCTTAAACCTTTTTCGGATATTTTTCGAGTAACCCAAATTAGAATCCAATTGCTGATCTCATTCCTTTTTAAAACTTAGTATGATGTATCATATAGTACACATAAAAGTTTACATTTAGGATTGATTTTCCAATACACATTTTTGTTTTGAGTAATTAATACATGACTAATACTTATAATTACTTAATGTAAAGTTGAAATAAAAAAAAGTACATCATTGTTGATGAGTTGCAGCTAGTACTTACATTAAAGAAGTTAATGTAACTAGTATGTACAGCCTTTCTATCCTCATTATATTTGCCATATGTAATCTTCTGATAGATCCAATTATCGAGAATTCTTAAGTAGTTGGTATTTTGTGTTTCTGTGAAATGAATTTTCTCGATTAACTTAAAGAGAATGTGTCGTGAAAAATAATTGAAGCACCGACAAAAACTAAAGTAGCCACCCACGCCCGACTGTGGTTTTCGTGTACTCAACAATTCAAGTCATCAAGACGTGCCGAAATGAGATCCGAAGTCATTGTCGATTATCGGAACAGAGCCGCGCTCCTGTAGCCCGAGCAGTTAAAAATTTCTTATAAAGTTAAACTAACTGGTGAACGTATTCAGTCACGGACACCGGTACCCACACTTGCGGTAAGTTCAAGCTCTTCAGTTTAAGTTTACAATGCCCGTTCAATGCGGGCATAAATTTAGTGCCTTGATTGGTTGCCATTGTCCGTTTTGCGTCAGCTCGGTGGGAAGCTGATAAACTTCGCTGTGTGACAAAAAATCTTTTATCGACCGAGTCGTTCGCGTAAGTGAAATATTTAATTAAATTTATCAGTGGACCATTTCCGGAATAAAAAAAACCTCTTGTATATATTTGTCACAGCTCTGCCGCATTCAGAATGCGTGGCTCTTTTTATTGCATTTTAAAAATATTTTATTTATTCACTGGGATTTTCAGTTAATGATAATATTCGTGTGTATACATAAGAAATCAGCCAAGAGTTGATATAATCGAATGCGCTAAGCAAATGATGAACGAATCCAGTCGTCCAATGGTATTAAATTCTGCGGAAATACGTGACAACAAATTCCAATGGACAGAAAAAATTGTGTATTTTTTTAATATAAAGCTCAGGAAAGCCTTTATTTAGATGTGTCTTCATAATGGTTGATAATATACACGTGTAGGTCTAAGAATAATCCATTAAAAGTATTATTTATTTTAAATTAATATAATTTTCAATAGTAAAGTAATTGAATCCTCCAAAATATTTAATAAATAATTTGGCAATGCAGTATATGATGAAAATGTATTCAAAATTGAAACTGTTTTTATATTATGTACCTACTTGTTTATTTATTGAATAAAATTGTGTTTTTCTTTATTATTTTATGTGAGTAAGAACTCGCCAAATTATATTTTAATTATTGAAAATTTTGAATGAAGAAATGTTTGGAACACACATGAAATTTGTAATTTTATATTTCGTTTTCAAAAATAAATGTCGAGAAGTTATAAAAGGGAAGATTTGGTGAAAATCGGGAACATTTTATTAGCATTATTCGGATCAGTTGGTCAGAGAGCATGTGTAACGTCCGTAATTTCATTCGAATTCACAGTTAAAAAAACAAATTTAACGGCCGGAGATGGGGCTTGAACGGCAAATCCGAACCGGCCGCTTAACGCATGTTGCTACCGCCACCTCTACGTGTGCCGACAAAAAGATACTAGACATAAAAAACGCGTACCATTTCATATTTCCATTACCAGTTCCATTAACAAAAGGCAGGGAAAATATAAAAAAAAAGTTCAAATATTTTGATAAAAGTCGTTATTACTATTTCATGGGTGTCGGCTATACATACTTATTCTTTAGCAACCGGCATTTAAAGTACCGTCTTTTTTGATGGGTTACGGCCACTATAAAATGATTCATAAACGTGTTTCCTTCCACAGCATACACCATTGCACACAAGATGCATGTCTAGAAGTCCATTAAATAGTTACCGTTAGTTAGTGATTGTTTTTGATTCGATTATTATACAATAATTGATCGTTAAATAATTGAAAAATCTATTTCGTATGATATTTCAGACTTCAGATTTCAGACAGACAGATACATAAGTCTTGTACACGTATAATAAATAGTTTGAAAATTGTGTATATCATTTCAAAATACAAAATAGTCATTTCAAACCCTCCACAATCTCCGGTCGGGTACTCTGCCAAATAAGTTATCGCATATAATGAGGCACAAGTCAAAATCATGATGTCATCGAATGTATGTTTTTCACATGATCCGTTCAGTTATGATAAACCAAGGTCAACCACTTGTAATCATTTTCAACCTAAGAGATGTACGCTTTATAATTTCATTCAAGGGAATTTTGTTTTATCACGGAAAGATAATTAATATTTAGTATGTTTTTGAATATGAATCGATTAAATAGATGGTTAGAGTCTAGGCAGTGTACTACTTCAAGTCCTGTTGAAACATATAGTACAGAAAGATAACATTAGCTAGAAAATGAAATAGGTAAATATTTGAGTATCCCGGTAATAACATCGCAGCTTATCCAAGCTCAGAATGTTTTACTGAAAACGCAGTTTGAAAAAATTGATTAGATTGAGGATTGATTGATCGATTACTTGATTAATACAACTCTGTTGGTGCCTCAATGAGAAGATTTAAGGTCACCAGAGTTTTAAGATGCAGTCAAGAAAATGAAAAACGGGGCTAGTTGGTCTAGTGGTCAAGACACTTGCCTACTGATCCAGTAATCGAGGGTTCGAGAATAATTTGAGAAAACCAACAAATAACTTCTATTTTCGTAGCACAAGTATTATCTCAGTTTGAAAATAGTAAGAATATTGATGTGACACAATTCTGTGTACATACCTCTGTTCGAAAAAAATTCGATCTTCTTACTTATTAAACATACCTATACCTAAAACCTTTATACTCGTGACAAAGTATAATATGGGATTTTAGCCCATTATATTATATATTTTAAACTACTAACAATGTGCTTACAGCTTTGAAGGCTCTTCTGAAGTCTAGAAATCATAGAATATATTATAGCACTTCCTGTAAATTTGTACATGATTGCAAAAATAACACTGGAGAAAACAGAGGTAAATATTAGAAACTACATAATTTTATCTTCTTTTTACTCCCTTTCTTTTAACTCGTAGCGTCTGCTTGTCTACTTGTCGTCTTATCTGCTTATCTGGATCAGCTCATACTTTGGATCAATTTTTAACCCTTTTCCCGTGATCTAATCGAGCTGAAACTTTGCAAGCAGACTCATGGCGACGATCAAAAAGGTCTATCAAATTTTCGTTAAAAAAAATTAATAAATTTTTGGATTTTTCAAATTTTGAATGGTTTCTTCACACAAATTATTAAGTTGTATGAAAATATTTCAACGCGTCTGGTAGACGTGAAACCTGATTATAGTATAATTTTGGATTTTTGGAAAATTTTTATTACTTGCTTTCGTAGCGTCGCCCGACCGAAGCCCAACGCGTAGGTTAAGCGAAAAAAAATGTTTCAACCAGTAAATGAGAAAGGGAGTATAATAAAAACTTGCTTTTTATGTGTTACTTTTTATTTCCTTTTTTTTAACTCGTGGCGAAAATCAAAAAGATCTATCAAATTTTCGTTAAAAAATAATAATAATTATAGTATAATTTTGGATTTTGAAATTTTAATGTTTTTTTCAAATTGGAATCATTACAAAAGTTTGATTACTACCAACGGCGCCGGCGGCCCGATAACGTCACGGAATATTTAAAATTTGAATTACTCCGTCGGTAGGTATAATAGGTACTTCACTACGAATTTCGAAAATTTATGACAACTGGTTCACAGATGACAACACACTTCGGTTTTTTGGGAAGAAATCAAATAGAGATTTTTGCCATAGATATTTGTCTGGACATGTTTCATTTTCAGTCAATCAATTATTACATGATGGTAAACCTAATTTACAAAGAAAGGGAGTAAAATAAAAACTTAGTTTTTATGTTGTTTATGGTAGGCTGTTGGAGTCGACTCTTCTCGTTCTTCGGTTCTAGGTGTCGTTCTTCATCTAGGCCCTTTCTCTACAGGATTTTGGGGCATTGAGTTACTGGTTCTTTGGTCTTCCTCTCCATACTCTATAATTTTATATTCAGAATACATACATAATATAAACATCTTTGATAGATGGTAGATTTGATTGTTTTAAAAGGCCGATTCATATTTCACTCAATGGGTTAAGTAACAAACCCTGTATTACAAATACAAAATTCAATAGCAATACACTCGCGATGGTTGATCTTTCTCACCGATCAGATCTGAAGAAAAAATATTGTAGTGTGAGTGAATACATCCAAATAATAAACTTGCCTTGTACACTGCCTTCGAAGACATATTGTCTTCTGCAAAATTAATAAAGAAGTGTGTGAGATCGTATATCTACGACTGCGGTGACCATGACTTAAGAAAAGAAGTATGAGGGTGGCTGCACTTCTATACCGATTTGTTTTCCTTGATTATAAACATTTACCAATTATTTGTGTTTAATGTACCTTAAAAATATCCGAAATCGTATATTTTCAATATCCATTAATTATATATATTCACACACAAACACACAGATTTATTTTTGAAATATTGTATGTAGACTCAACAGCAGACATAGGACGATAAAAAAACTTTACGAGAAACAGTTTGTTTTTATAAGGAAAAGATTGACAAAATGACACCTTATTCAATAAATTCGTCATCACATACAAGTTAACGCTGATTAATTTTGCACATACAAATTTGTGCTGATTAATTTTGCATATACAAGTTAGCGCTGATTAATTTTGCACATACAAGTTTGCGCTGATTAATTATGCACATAAAAGTTGAATTAATAAATACATAAATAGATATATCGCTGTTTATTATATATAAAAATATTACGTATGTATCGAAAAATATCTGCGATTATGTGAATTTTGCTACCAAATTTTGAAGCGAATATTTGAGTGACTATGGTAAACTGCCACGTTCATCTTCAGATAAAAATAAATCTGAATACATTTAATAATTTACCCCGTTAAAACAAATTTTTTCATAATATTATGGCGGCATCATGGCGGCCCTCGTAGCCCAGTGGATATAACACTGGTTTCTCACACCAAGGGTTTTGGGTTCGATTCCCGGTGAGGTCACAATTAATCTGTATGATATACTCAAGTTTGGGTGTTTTATGATGTTTTTAGCTTCTGTAATTGGGCCTCTTGGCTTGTCGCTGCGAACAAATTTAAAAAAAAATTATGAATTCTTTATACGCTAGAAAAATACCTGTATGGAGAATTTTTCATCTGATGTAATTCAAACTCATTCACACTTCTTCTCTGTATAGAATGGATGCTTCTAGAAATGACTTATTTTTACCTATACTGCTTTATCATAATGAAGTCACCCATTGTGATTATTCAAGAACCTAGCCTTTCGATCGCCGTTCTTAGCGGCTTGACAAAAATTAATATCGTTTGGAAATAATTCCAGATTTGGTGTAAAGTAATTCGGTTTTTCTTGTAAATTTGCAAAAACAAATATAGAAAAAAAGTAAAAACGCTAAAAGATTGAAAAAAAAACTCCGCAAATTGTGATTTTTTGGTAGAAAATAGAACCACCCCTCGCAGAGCAATGGCTGAAACTGTGAAAACCAAATGAAAGCTAATTTAATTCTGAAATGCATCACTTCGAAATGTTTATTTGCAGCACATTCGATAGCGGCACTCGTGCTCTATCGATTGCGATATTTACATGTAAAATTGGCCAATGCGTCGCACAGCAGCATATAAAAATATAAAAAATGGAAAAAACTCAAAAACGAACGTAAATGTTATTTTTATCACGCCGCGAGAAAGAGACAGATGCAAAATTCAAACATACAAAAGAAAGAGAGCCGGATTTTGCACCTTTTGCACTATTCATATTTTCGATTTTTTTTCTTAAAAACCATGTTTAATAGCAAATGAAGAAGAGTCTAAACATGAAAATATTCATTTCATTTTTGAGAAGGCCCCGGAAGGGGGTTAGGGGGGAGGTCCTGGAAAATAAAATAAAAATCAGGTCCCAAAAAGACGGTTTCGGGAAAAATTTTCATTTTCAAGATCCGACGAAAACTCTAAAAGTTATTAACGTTGCAAAGTGATTTTTCGGATTATAATGAAAAAAGCTGAAATTCGACTCAATTCTGAGGAGGAAAGACGTCTCGCGACGAACGTATTTACCAATGATGTCGGCACTCTTTGGGGAACTTGAAATTTTTGGAATCGAGCTCTCGGTCGAAGAATTTTTTTCGCGAAAAAAGAAACAACCACAATAACCGTGCGTACCGACAAAGTTATCAAAATGCGTTGTCATCGACGTCGAGTCGATGTGCAAAATTTCAGTTCGATTGGATGACGGGAAGTCTATAACTTTCACATCCAGGACATTTCCACACAAATGTAAGTACGTACGTCGGCGAAACTAATATAAAGAATTTTAAAAATATATATATGTTTTGATACAAGAATATTTTCAACTGAATCAAAATTATTGAATTTCAAAAAAATTTGGTTTGAATTGGACTGCTAGAGGATAGTGAGAAAAAGAAGAAAAGCAGGCCCGACTTGAAAAGGGTTTGTAATAGAAGCACTTGCAGTAAAGTCACGAAGGCGTTACATCAGCCTAGCAGCCTAGCAATTACTACAGGCAAGGCTCCGTGTTTTATGCTAGTTGATTGATGAATAATATTATCCGCTTGCATGTTTCTTCAACAATATTACGCCTTGTTCTAATTCATATATTATGCTAATTCAGAAAATTATTAATAAAATCATAAGGCAGTGTTAAGAGCAGAGAGTTCATCCGTGCGTTATCCGTACGTTATATTCTGTAACCGGCTTAGGATTACTTCATTTTGATGAATAACAATGGATAAGACAAAATATATTTTTATAATATTCAGAATTTATTGATTTTTTCTAAGACACTGAAAAAGAAATTTTTGGCCGCGGCCTGTCGATGAATGCTTCTATTTTTATAATTATTGTAAAAATGTTCAGTTTATTACTTTTATAAAAAAACAAAGGTTTTATCTAAGTCATTGTCTTAAAACTTGTAGTCTAGCATATACGTTTTGATATAAATTAATAATAAAAACCAGTATTTTCGAAAAAAAAAAAAAGCCGAAATATGCATTTGCAGTGAATGTCAAGCCTTAATTATATATAAGCAAAGTGTAAGAATATAAGAAAATGTTTGCTTACAAAATATATTAAGCAGGGGTGGGGAGGATAGAGTGGGACATAGAATTAGTATAAAGGAACGAAGGATAAGAGTAGATGGAACATACATTGAGCAAACTACTTTGGGTGCGGTTGTGAAATTTATTTTCATTTTATGTCCCGAGAAGTCGAGTTAAAAATCAATGTGGTTATAATTTAAGTTAAATGAATTTGTGTATACAAATATGTACGATATTTAAATTTAATATAATCTAATCATGAATAAAAAATAATATATTTTGTTTTTATAAAATATTATAATAACTTGGTAGCCACAAAGGAGTTTTTAATTAGTATGAGCGAGTAAAAACGATTTTTTTAGTTTTTCTATTTAAAATATGATAGATATCTGAAAAGTTCAATAGAAAACATTTTACATAGTAGTTCGATATAATAATATAATAATAATAATTATAAGGACACAGTCATTTCTTATATTTGACGTTGAAGTTTTAGCATTTTTGTCACTTCTATATTGAAATTGTTAGTAGTTAATTGTTTGGTCTGTTGTGGTAGATCATCGTATAATTTGAATCCGTTAAAAATTGATTTAAAAGCGATTGTCCTATTTTTGTTTTGGATTGAGTAATGTGGTAGTTTTGAGCCGTTCTAGTGCAGTGTAGATGATTTTCGTGTATTTTGTGTAGTTTAATGTCTTCGTCTTGTATTTCACCATTTTCTAGCTTGTGAAGGTTTGAAGGGAGTTTTGAAGAAGGAAGAAACACTGATTTTTGTAATGTTATCAATGTTTAATTGCTGTGTTGTTCAGTAAGCCGTTTCAGTTGATGTCAGGTATTTCTTGGAGTCTGTTTAGGTATGTCTTGTTACCGGTTTCCCAGAAGGGTATTATATATCCTATTCTACTCTTAACTATACCTTAACATAATTAAAAAAACATTTTACATTATTTTTCACGCATACTAATTAAGAAATAAAATATTTAATTAAACAAATAATAGATAATAAAGTATGTGGAACGCTACATTCATGACATTAGGCTTAACTTAAATAAATAAATAAAGTCATCCTTACTTAAATTGGGTTCAACGAAGGCGTGGTGGCCATGTAAACGACGTTTTATTTAAAACATAATGAAAAATTTTGTGCTACAGAATAAAATAAAATAGTTGTATCTTAAACTTTTTTTGTTTTATTTCATTTTAAAATCATATTGTTCTTATTGAAAAATCCTTTATATGTAGTTTGTCGCATAAATTTTTGATACGTGCTTGGAAGAGCAAAGTTATAAAACGTTTTCACTAATATAAGTAATTATAATTTTGCTTATAAATGCAAATATATAACACACTCTTCCGGATCAGGTGGCACTAATATGAGTAGTTATTGCAATGATGATATTTGTCGTACCTATTTTTCCTTATCAGACAAATGTATCTATAGTTTATTTTATTTATTTATTTATTTCAAAAAATCCTTGTTTACAATATATAGGTACTTAATAATAATTTAACAATAAAAATATAAGATAAGATTATACATTTTTTTTTAGATTTGTGGATTATGCCACTCTACTAGGCTACGCCTGTCCCAGAGTGGCGTTATAGAACACAATTATAATATTTTTTGAATTCGTCAATAGTTCCTCTATATTAATAGATAGATACTCATTGAAATAAGTATGAATGACGAAAGTGACGTCAGCGAGATAAGTATGGAAGAAATAAAGTGTGCAATAAAGAATGTGAAGAATGGTAAGGCTGCTGGGTATGATAACGTTGCTACCGAATATATCAAGGCTGGTGGCCCATTAGTAATTTCGTGGCTTCATACACTCTTTAATCAATGTTTGAAGGAGAGCGACAGCCCTTTAGACTGGAGGAGAGCAGTTATTATGCCTCTCTACAGAGGTACAGGGTCAAGAATGGAATGCGGGAACTACAGGTTTTTGAGCTCGGTTGGCAAACTTTATGCAAGAATTTTGATAGAAAGAGTAAGGTCGGTGACGAAAGAAAAGTTATGGGAGGTACAAGGGACTTTTACAAAAACTTTTCTGTGCACTTGTAGATCTGCAAAAGGCTTATGATAGAGTTGTAAGATGAACGTTATGGAAGATACTCTCTGGTTACAAGATGAACAGTAAACTTATACACGCAACTGCTTCCCTTTACGAAGGAAGTACTGCGTGTGTAAGAATCAATGGATCATTCACACCATGATATTACAAAAGTTGTGTACTGTACGCGGATGATGCAGTAGTAATGATAAATAGCGAACAAGAGTTACAGAGTGTAGTAAGCAGGATGTATGCTGTATGCAAGGAAAGTGAACTTATTATGAACGTAAACAAGTCCAAAGTGATGGTATACGAGGAGGAAAGTAAGACAACGTGTGAAATACTAGTAGGTAATGAAAATTTGGAACAAGCAGATGAGTTTGTGTACTTAGGAAGTATGTTCGATATAAGAGGGAATGTTGAGAAAGATGTCGAGAGGAGACTCACTGCGGGGAATAGGGTGAACGGTGCTTTGAACGCTATAATTTCTAATAAAAATATGTCTACCGATATAAAACTAGCGTAGCGTAATGGAATTCTAGTACCAACACTTATGTATGGAAGTGAAGCCTGGAGCTGGCAGAAGAGGAATAAAAGCAGACTGAATGCAGCGGAGATGAGATCCCTAAGACGTATGTGTGGCAAACCCATTTATATAAATAATGAAGATATTAGGAATGAATGTAAAGCTGATCTTAGCATAATTAATAGAATTAAAAAAGGGTCGCTCAGATGGTTTGGGCATGTTGAGCGAATGAATGAGGAAAGAGTGGTAAGAAAGATATATAATGCAAGTGTTGATGGCGCCAGAAAGAGAGGGCAACCGCGGAAGACGTGGCATAACCAGATTAACCAGATACTGGAAGATGGTCCCATTAGAAGCCTCAACAACCGGCGAAATTGCATGCGAATATGTATGAATGTGGATGAGGCGAGAGTTGTATGACAGAAGAGTGTGACGCTCTATCCTCTCTGCTCCACGGAGAAACGGCGTGATGGTAAGTAAGTACGTATTTATACCTCATATGAACAATAGCATGAAACGATTAATCCAATGCTTAAGCATCGGGGGGACCTGAGAAGTGAAAAGGCACAAAAAAGATGAAGAAATAGTGAAATCAATTTGAAAATTAATCCTAAACGGTTTCCAAACATTGAATCGACTTATAAGAAAATGTACACACATACAACTAATAAAATACAGATACTCGTAGATGCAATTACGAAAATATGTATCATCAATGCAATTAAGGAAATAAACATCCAAGCAACGATATAAAATGTTGCAAACCTAACATTTCACGATCACATAGAGACGATCAGTGGTAATGCTTTGAGAATGTTAGGATTTGTTCTGCGTACTGCCAGGGTTTTCGAGAATACCCGCGTACTCAGAACTCTTTACAACTCCTTGGTGCGGAGTAGACTCGAGAGTGGCTCGATGATCTGGGGGCCACATGAGGGCAAGTACTCTCTTATGGTGGAGAAAGTCCAAAAGAAGTTTCTGAGATATCTCTACATGAGAGAGTACGGGCATTATCCTTGGCTTTACCCAACCGAGTTTCTCCAGGGTGTGCTTGGCTACAATAGTTTAGAGACTAGAAGGAATGTGTATTTGATTACACATTTTTATCGATTGTTGCGCGGTATGATCGATAATCCTGAAATTATGCAGAGCATTGGTTTGTATGTTCCTGATAATTACACTAGACATCGTCAGCATAGATTGTTTCACATTCCAATATACAGGACCAACCTGCCGATGGTTATGCCTGTTGGAAGAGCCACAGCTATGCTGAACAAAATTGCTTTGGGTATTGATATATTCCATGTGTCTGAAGGGGTTTTCCGAAGCGGGATTCTCCTACACCTTTGACCAGATTTTATGTTATTCTTAATTTATTAAATATTTTCATTTTTGATATATACTTTCTAATATGTATGCCTTAAACATTTTGTTTGTCATGTACATATTATCGTGAAATAAATTGAATTGAATTGAATTGAATTGAATTGAATTGAAATACTTTACAGTACCAAGCAACCTGACACTATTGATTGGCGATTTGGCGCAAGGACGATGCTCACCAGCCCTGTTCTCTCCGGATAACAATCTGCGACTCCATCCGAGCACCGATGTAATGTTGACAATTTAATGAGAGAATAAATTTATTTATTTAACTGATTATTTTGTTTCATATTTTATGTTATACGGGCTAACATGATTTACATCAAAAAACATATCGCAGTACGTAATCATTAGTCATTTCAAAGTTTTTCAGAATAAACTTTTGCATTCCAGTTTAAACTTCTTTATATTCACTTTATTTTGTATTGTTTTCATTAGACTGTCGAAGATTTTAAGTCCTTTGTACATAAAAAAAATTGGTGAAAAAAAGTGTTTTACTTTTTCTTCTGAAGTTTTGTTGGCGCCTCTTGTATTGTATGAATAAAATCATTTAGTTTCGTTCAATTAAAGTATTCGGGCAATAATCTGATTTTAACTATTTGTACCAAAACTTTATGTTTTATTTGCTAATTCACTGATTCTAATTAAAGGTCATTCAACATTTAATATTCCACGCATTCTTTGCTTTATAGTTTATAATTTATTATTATTAATATTTGTCATTTTTGCTTATAAATAAATGCTGGAACAATACCTAAACAATGTGCGGGAGGGTCATAGTATTATAAAATACATTAATATACTTGAATTTTTGGTTGTAGACTGTCTAATTCTTCCAAGAATATACACATTTTTTTCAATTTTCTTCACAACATATTCAGTATTTTTTGTATTTGTTAGTTTTGAACCTATAATTACACCTAGGTATTTTATACTGTCGACGTTTTCTAATATCTCATTTTCTAGTGTGACTTTATTTATATTTATTTTTTTGGTAGAATTAAAGCTCTCGTTATTGTTTTGTACTGTTCAGTTCTGTTCTATTGCAAGAATTAAAATTGATTACATTCATTCTCAGCCCCATTTGGTGCTTGCCGCAGCAATGGCCGAATTCGGAGCGATTTCCTTATCTTCCTTCCGGCAAATTACCACATTTTCAATGCAACTTAACGAGACAATGCGCCTGCGCACGGCATCGTGAGTCGACCAATGGCGGCGGCTCTGGGCCAAGTTCATGGCGAATGATTAGCGCTTCAAGGTCAGCCCCGGTCGCGAAATAAGATGGCGAACGCAGATGGCGGGAAGGTTCCAAATGCAATGACTGCATTCATAACTGCGGTTAGTTAATACTCGCGTCGTCCGGCCAGAGGTCCGAAAGGGCTGTGAATGTGAATGTTAAATATTTTGTAGTAATTGAATATTAATATTTTATATAAAAAGGTCATTTTCTTTTATTTTTTTTAAATAGAGATGCGAACACGGAATACGTGTCACATCAATATTCTTGCTATTTTCAAGCTAAGCTTATCGCTTGTGAGATGAAAATAGGACGAACTTGCTAGGCTGGAGTGAGGTTTAAAACCGCGACCTTTGGATCACGGGGCGAGTGTCCTAACCACAAGACTAATAAGCTACTCTAAGTTAAGAAGTTTGTTTGATTATTCATGTGTGCATACGGTGCGTAGTGCCATTGAAAAAAAGTAAAGAATAAAAGACATCCGTAAGGTAACTGTAATAATATTAAACTATAAAGTTTAAAAACTACATAAGAAAGCAATCACATCATATTTTATAATAACTCTGTTAATTATAAAAAAAAATATTATGTAAGTTAAAAATATATACAGAAAAGTAAAAGTCAACAAACCTATGAGGAAAATAGTGAAACACTAGAATATTTTAATATGGAAACTGTCTCAGAATCTACTGCATGGTTCTTTTTAAACTAATCATGTTGTTGTGGAATATATTTACGACTCACCGTACTCATTACCCAGTCCGTGTAGTCTATGCAGTGATGAGTGTATGTGGTAGTTTGTTCGCGTATTATGGTAATAGAATATATCTACACGTTAACAATGGAATTCTAAGACATATTTTGGAGATGAGATCAGGGCTGTCAATTTGAGAATGGATTATTTCGTACAGAAATATTAAGTATTAATTTCCTTCTGTCTGACAAACTAAGGATATTGAGTCATTCATAAGCATGTTGCAATTAATTGAAGAAATGGGTAGATTTAATTTAACATTGACAAATCTTAAGAATTTATGCTGAATTCTCTTTATGGTCTGTAAATGTACATTATAACTGGAAGACCCTAAAGAGACCTAAAGACCTAAGAAGAACCTAAAGAAGAAATCAATTTTTTTATTTTTCGTTTGGCAATTTGCGAACATACGCGTATAGTTATTTAATATTATTAGGTTTCAAATGGAATCAATACGTGACTTACATAAAGATTTTTCTTAAACAGTCTTATTAATTTTTTTTTAAATGATTGAGGTGGTGTAATGGTAACGTATTCTCGCAGCAAGAGAATGTTCCGCGTATGAATCTCGACAGAAAATAAATATTTTTCCATAGGCACATTTTGTTTGCGTATCTGCATAAGTGATTCATCTAATTTGTTTTTAACTCAAAATATATTAATTAATTTTCTTAACAGATGGAAAAATTATAACATAATAAATTATTTTACAAATAGTAAAATATTTCATTTTTATTGTTCGATACAGCACAGCTCTTCTATAATAACATTTTACACACCAGACCAAACCAACAAAAAGTAATAAGTCTTAACAAAAAGTAGTATTTTTGTTTTCGTGAGAAAAGCCCACGCGACCAATATTACATTTTTTACAGAGAGCAGATTGATGTACTGATACATATCGCGGTATGCTTAAATTTAAATCAAACTTTTAACTTAAACTCTTACTAAAGCCAAATCTCCAAGACCCAGCGGAAAAATTTGGAGCGTGTACCCTCTTTAAATAAAAACTAATCGCCATAGATTTGTGGGATCACATGAAATCGCATCTTATAATATTTATTCTGATTCATTGTATTTTGTTTGATCTTTTCAAACGTTGTCCGAATATTAATTCACATTGAATTGAATAATTCAGATGGTGCTCCTTTGTTTTGTGGAATATAAAAACAATATTCATTTTACACATTATCTCTACAATCAGTCATGCTTCTTCGTCCTTGGCGTGTGCAAAACTAATAACTAATTTACCATCACGTCATTTTCACGATGGAGGACCACATTCTTCTGTCCTGACAAGTAACTTTCGTCTCATGCACGTTCATATATCTGCTCATGCAGGTTCGTCGATGGTTGAGAGTCCAAACAGTCCAGTATCTGGTTTACCTGATCGCGCCAGGTCTTCCGCGTGTTCTTGTTCATCAACATCATATGTCTATATTTTCATTCGCACCCCAAACATTCGTTCAATTTGATCAAATCATTTGTGGGACCCTTTTCTTATCTATATTATAATGATTGAAATAAAGGACTAGTTTATGTTTTTTATAGTCAATTTACATTGATATAAATACAAATTGTCGAGTTAAATTGTTAAATTGATATGATGCGAAATATATATTAAGTAAATTAAAAGAGTAGAATATTAATCAAAAGAAAGTGGGGATTTTTCAATGAGACACAAACATAATGTTACTTACAAAATACATACAAAGTTACTTATTTCAAAGGCAACCCAATATCCCAATTACAAGTGTCTCACGGCCCGCTCTAGCAACACGGATTTATTTCGAATATCAATGGAATGCAATTGCGTACTAAATAGGTACGTACATGCACAGCGATTATGTGTGTGTAGTGCAAGTGACGAGCAAGTAAACAACATGACCATCGCAAATTTAAGGACTACGGACGCATTTAAAGAATGTTGCTATTGCTATACGTACAAATTTTATTTCCATACAAGGGAATATGGAGTTCTACAAACCTACCTAGGAAATAGTCAATTATACACTCTCTCTTGCGAACCTCCTATAAAACGAAATGAGTTTTTTTAATACATTTTTCCGAAAAGCCTGCGAAAAACGTATTCTACGTTAAAAACTGTCTATAAAGAAGTCTGAACATGTCGTTCATTTAGGTACTTCTGAAAATAAAAACCAGGAGTACGAGTAAGAGAAAAATTCAGACAGAACATAAATTAAGATGTCTGAACGAGTGAATGCATTTTTAAAATCTCGCCTCCACATTTTATTTTTAATCTGCAAATAGTTTGCAACTCCCGGCGATTAGTCGGCCTCGCAAAACAAAACTAAAACTTCTCACAGCCGGCCACCTGCTGCAGTTTGCCAAAAAACCAAAATGATTATTTATTTTAAAAACACATAAACAGAAAATGCCCGAAACACGCGCACGGATTGATCGGAGTCCTGACGTCGAAGAAAACAAGTTTGAGGTTCGCGTCTTGCTTGTATTTTTTTTTTCAAATGATAAAGAAGTTAAAATTATAAGAAAGTTTCTTCAAATTGACGCCCTTAAAAGTGGAGATAATGATGGGATTATGGAAGGAAATTGTCGGTTTACCCTCATTAATGATTGCGTGAGTTTGCATTAGTTTATGCAACAAAGTTGTTCATAAGTTGAAAGTATAGTACCTTTATATTAATGCCGGTTTAGCCAACCACGTATAACAGATTAATTATATTTGATCAATTCACATCATTAGTAATATCGTCATTACTAATGATGTGAAGTGTGCGAAGTGAATACGGCGACCCTCGTAGCGCAGTGGGCAAGACACAGGCTTCGCATACCGAGGGTTTCGGGTTCGATTCACAGTGAGGTCACAATTTAATCAATGTGGTTTACTCAAGCCTGGGTGTTTTGTGACGTATTTCACTTCTGTAATTGGGCCTCTGGGCCTGTTGAAGCGTTATAAAAAAAATATGTTGCAATTGCAACGTGTGAACATTCTCTGAAAGAACTTCACTTCACCGACTGGCTCAGCAGAATCACATGAACCCCAGGCGGATCCTTTACTACCTTATTCGCTGTACCATGTCTTTCTAGTTTAGATTTTACAATTCTCTGCAGGTGGGAAAGGTTGATTAGATAAAAAAAATCAGTTAACAATTTTGTATATTACAGTAAAATGAACAAGGTTATACAAGAGGTTATCAAATTCATTCAGAAAAAATATCAAGTATTCACTGATTATTTGAGATATAACGAATCAATAAGAGAGTAAAATGAAATGTTAAATAAAAGCAGTTAATCAAATATAGTAAATAAAATCGCTGATAATAATAGCGCAGTCAAGATGGCCTCTTTCAGATACGGATTAAAGAGGAAGGACAAAGCTATCGAGAGATCAAACCAAAAAAAAAGCAAGGCAATAATGTTTGATCTAGAGAAATGTCTTCCAACACCATTCCTCACAAATAACCAAAGCTTCTACCGCCGGAAATTGTGGGTGCTTAATTTGACGATACACGATGATACAGAAAAACAAACCCCTGCGATGGTTTGGGATAAAACTAAAGGAGGCAGGGGGAGTAATGAAATTGAGTCTTGCCTATTGAAACGGGCAACCAGTGGTGTATTAAGTGGAATAAAAAAATTGATTTTATGGTCAAAACCGAAACATGCTGACTGTGTTTGTGTATGTGTGGCTGATGCACAAGAACCATCTCTGGAGTGTAATAGCCGCAAATTTTTACTAAGGAGGCACACCCATATGGAGGTAGGCAGGGATTAGAGCCTCCAAATATTCGTGATTCCAACTATTCGAATATCGAATAGTTAATGATAATATATTCGAATATATTCGTAAAATTTTTAAGAAAGGAATAATTTACTTTGGATGATAAATACAGATAAATACATTCTATATATGTAATAAAAAACATAGTAATTATAGAGAATTTATTTATTTTAATTTTTTTTTAAATAAATGTTATTAAAAAACAAGAAAAAACATATTGAGAAATAATGTTTAATTTAGAAATACAAATTTAAAAAAAAACACAAAAAAATATATTTCAATTTTGTAAATATGCATATATAAAAACAATAAAAAATTAAATACAGACGAGTCAGTATTCTCTCGATAACTGACAAAATTTTAGATAAGTTTATATTACTTCATATCTCACACCCCACGTGCAAGTTTTTTAAAATTATTTTGTATATAACTTCTTGCTTGTCGGCTCAAGTATTTATGAAAAAGCCGACTCCATCGTTGACTCCACCGTAAGTGCTTATTGTAATAAAACTAAAACTATAAAGATAAGCAAAACTTTTAAAAAAAGGCAAATGCAAAAGACGTCCGACAATTTACGGCGTTTACATCTTTGATATCCGACTTCATTATATAGCCCATAGCGGTATAAACTGAAAACCCCTTAAAAATCCTATAATATAAATATGAACGAATACTCGATGAATACTTTTTAAAGTATTCGAATAACGAATACTTAAAAACAGGCGAATATATTCGAGTTTCGAATATTCGGATTGGAGGCTCTAGGCCAGGGATCAGTCAATCATCAAAAGACAAAAAAAAGTGGGGTTAAAAATTGTAACTCCATGGGAAAGGTCCTAACTTATTGGAACATGAAAGAGAAACAATCTGCATAAAGTAATAAATATGGGGTTAGAAGACGGCTGGTTCTCTATTCGTCGCAAGGAAGAAAAACACTGAAAGTGAAGCATTCTACATCTTCGATGTCATATGTATTGAATTGCGATCGATTTTGGTTTTACAAAGGCAGTTTTTAGGTGAATTTAAAGAATGAATTAAGGAGGAAAGTTAGATGTTTTCCCGTTAATTATTCAGCCTCCTTCCCCAAATAAATTCCAATTTGCGTCCCGTAAGCACTGACAAATTGAATGATTTGCAAGTGCTCCAACAGTGGATACCAAGCGATTTTTATCATTTTTATGACAGTTTAAGCATAGAACATAGTTTACATTAACAAATTTTCCTACAATAGATCCTTCATTATTTTTATATTTAATCTTTTAATATTATAAATTGATTTACAAATGATTAATATTTTATTATTAATCTCAACCCAAATAAAAAATATTAAATATGTGAAAACGCAGATATTTTTAGAGGATAAACAACGGAAGTCCATTGTATCTCTAATTAGCAATAAAATGATTATTTTTGTTATTTAAAAGTGAAATGTAACCTATCAAGTAAAGAAAGTTCTTTACAGGTTGAGATTATTTCAATTATTATAAAAGTTGTGATGTGTTGAAATCTGAATATTCACTAAATCTTCTCTCCTGCACATTCATGAAAATGTGACTCCCGTAGTTTATCCGCTAAGGTACACACTTATTGTCACGTTTTTTTCTACACTGGGGTAGGTAAAGGGATAGGAATAGAATTAATTACTCCCGTCTCTTAATAGACCACAATAGCATCGACAACATTTAATGCTCATCAACTGCTAAGACTTATAAATAATAATACCAGTATTTAGCAGGTGTTTCGTGAAAATCTTCTGTACCACTGAGACTGATATTATATTTCATTCTTACAATCCTTTCTTCCTTCATTCTTACCATATGACCAAACCAAGGATCAGCGAGAGAAATATTCTTTATGTCTAAATATTTTTAAACTTCCTTACTTAACATTATCATAAGAATAGAACGCCACACTCTTCTGCCCAGGAACACTACTCTTACCCCGTTCACTTTTATAAACCGTCTCACGTACGCTCTGAAGCTTTTATTTTTTTTAACAGCGCCGTTCTCCAATTCTTTTGGGTTTATCTGATCATCCCAGGTCTTTCGCGGGCGCCTTCAGATCTGGTTGCCTTCAACAGTCTTTTTTTTTATTTACTTTTCTCTCTTTACTCATGTTTTGCATGACCAAACAATCTCAGTCACCCTTTCGTGCTTTAATATTTTTAATAGTACGTATGTATATAAAAAAAATCCAACCGGTCGACATTAGTAGACGTACAATAATTTTGCACTGTATTAAAAAAGTATTGTTTTACGTCCTTTGGGCTTTTACATGGAAGAAATAACTTAACAAAAATATTGGTGCAATATACACAGAAACTCCAATATGTAAGAAAATTAAGTTTAAAAAAATTAAAGACATAATACTAACTAAAGTCACAGATACCTAGCTAAACATTTGCATCC
This sequence comes from Agrypnia vestita, assembly GCA_016648135.1. Taxonomy (NCBI): domain Eukaryota; kingdom Metazoa; phylum Arthropoda; class Insecta; order Trichoptera; family Phryganeidae; genus Agrypnia; species Agrypnia vestita. Next base: position 111,038 of record JADDOH010008307.1, read on the forward strand.
ACACTTTTTTTTAAAAAAAAACAATCAATGCTATTATATTTATGCTAAACAAATCCACACATTTAAACTCATTTATAACCTTGGTCGTCGTCCATGTCCAACGAACTATTGATCTACTTATATACTTTAAATGTTCTTGATTTCAAATATTGTTTACAAATCTAGACAGTCGAACAATTAAATTTATCCATTGATAAGTTTATCCATCAGTCTCCTCGCCGCAGAATGCAAAATAGACAATCGCACAAGGAAGCATATCTACAATTAATATAGTTCTAAAAACGGCTTTGTGTGCGCTAGTAACAATGTCTGCATTTCTTTTGTCCTTTGTCTGGAGTTAAATTTTATATCTCTTCCACGATGTAGTCTGTTTCTTATTGTCATTAAAGTTCCATCCCCAACTTACTAGTTCTCTGATTCACTACCTACCGTTAAGAGTACAAGGGCGTTTTCAAATCCGTGTTACCAAAATGTTCATTCTTCTGATGCATGTATCTGTTTTACAAAGTGCCTCAGGCTATTTGTCTTTTGTGGATGGGGCTTTAAGTAAAAACTGGTTTTAGCCACCGCGAATGCTCGATGCAATACCGCGCAGCGAGTTCAGATCTAACTAAGGTGGTATTGCAAAATCACAGGCTTTGATGTTCTCGAGGAACATCCCTAGTTCATCAAACTATGTTGTAACATGAACTTGGAGTTAAGCGTGCGACTTGAGTTTAGTGATTTAACCCTTATAAGGCTTTATTGCTGTTAAGTCTGGCTGCATTAAAGCAGATCGGATCAGAGACTGAGGCACGATCCATGCAGAGCGGTTGTTATTGCCCGCAAAATTGTGTGATGGCATTCATGAGGACGGAGAGCTTATCGCAGTCATTACTCTATTAATCATATGTTTACAATATAAGACCGCGAATTATTTTTGTATCGTCTAGAAACCCTTTCATAAAAAATCACCATAAGTATTAATTCTTTTCAATTTCTGGATATCTAATCTAGAAATAATTCAATTGAGAGTCAGTTGATAAATATCTAACTGATGTATACGAAGTGAGTATGTGTGTTATGTCTAGATTAATGATTTAGTTAAAAATAAGTGTCGAGGGGAGGTGTCATTGTTTTGCAAAGCCTATAATAATAAAAATGCTTCCATTTGATCCAGGTAGGAGGTGTATGGGATGTCCGGGAGAATGGTGTGGAGAGACTATATACTTTCTTCAGGGTTATAAAATACAACCAAGACTGCTTGGTTCAGTTCTGTACGATTATTCATGTGTATGATTATATTTTAATTTTGTAACATAACCAAAGAATAGGTATCATAATAAACAAGATACTATAGGTGTAAAGAAAAAAATAAAAATTATCTATTATTCACCTACATGTTTAAATTACTATTATTTATAAATTATTACTATATTACTACATGTATAATTAAAGATTTCTAATTAATAACAGAAAAAGAAAAATATTATTGCAAAGAAAGAAAATGGTTTGATTTCTGTGTCAAGAAAATATGGAAAAAACTAACATGAAACATTTAGAGTAACGTACAGTGAAGGCCCTTTAAGAAACAAGCAAACTCATTAAATATTAATATCCCTCTAACTATGCTCATTCGAGCTACAACAAACTTGATTTCTCGATAAACAATAATTAACTGATCAACAAAAAATTATTGAATTGAAGCGTAAGAGGTAGTGATTTCATTTTACAATTTGGTATGAATTGTATCAAATTTAATTTGGAGTTCATTACATTTAAATCTGGGTGAGGGAGTATTATAACAGGAGAAAGGAGAGATGGCGCCTGTTTTTCACAAGATTTTCTTATGGAAATACAAAAGTACCTACTGAACTCCATATAATATCCTAGTAAAAATAATCCTTAATAAAAAAAAAATAGTATAAGTTAGTAACGTCATTTGGTATTATGGACCATCCAGGTGCAAAGCCGACTTCGTCGAGGTAACCAAATCTATTCAGAATTTGCAATCATCTGCGTCTTTCTTGCGTCCGCCCATCTTATTATTGGGTGGTCCTAGAGTTTTCGCTTCTTGCAATGTGGTTCGACCATTTCAGACTTCTGATCTCAGAACCATCATTATTTTGGACTATCGGAAGTTATAAAGCCTTGTTTATTGTGCTTATTAACCGCCTTATATAAGCCATAACTTATTAACCGTAAATTGCACAAGTATTAAAATACTAGGTTTGCTATTTATTTGTATGCTAAAATACATAATACATGTGTTATTTAGATTTGCACTAAAATCATAGCCACTATAGCACAATTCATTGCTATAAATGGAGAGTGACAGTATATTCATTTCTCACTAAATAAATATTAATTTCTTAGTGCTGCAATTTCGCTACTATTCATATAGAAAAAAATAGAAAGTGACCTAATTCAAAATTATTATTTGGCAAATAGTATATCAAATTTAAAAACTCTGCTGTTGGTATAAAATCTGTTACAATTACGTCCATAACAATTTAGTCGCATAGTGGATTTATTTATATACTTCTCGGTTATTCTTATATTAATAGTTAATTGTTTTTTTAATTCATTAACGTTTCAGTAAATACATTAATTCATTTTTTATATCATCTTAAAAGGGTGTAAAAGTTTATTGTCCCAATAATGACAGAAGAATATTCAAGTAGCAGGAAGTCTATCGTAAATTAAATACACAAACACACAATGAATTGATTTTGCAGTTACTTCGTAGTGCCACATTAAAATTTAAAATATTATACACTTATAATGTGTAATACACCTCTGTAGATGGAAAGGACTACTCTTTTTTTTTTTCTTGGAAATATTTTATTTTATTTAATCACTGTTTATTTAGTTTCATATATATATTATTATTATTATGTTGTATGGGTTTATAAATAATTTAAGTTAAAACTTATTGTATACATAATCTACAGTTATTTAAAGTTTATTATTATACATTTTTTGCACTCCAATTAAAACTACTTTATATTTACTTTCTTTTGTATTGTTTTCGGCAAGCTATAGAAGACCTTTGTACATTAGACAATTTTGTGAAGTGATTTGCTTTTCCTGTTGAAGTCTCTCCTGTATTGTATGAATGAAAATCCTTATTTTGTTTCATCCTGTTCATTCCGTGTCTGATTTTAAATATTTTGTACTAAAACATTATGATTATTCTTTGATATTTATTGATTCAAATTTAAGGTCATTCAACATTGATATTTTTGTCCTTCTATAACATTTCAATATTAAGTATACGTTTGTATTAAGTATATTTCTTTGTTTTGTACTATTTTTAGTTTCTTTAGCTTCCTTCATAACTTATAAATAATATGCACATTAATACACTTGCATTTTTGGTTATAGAGTTCCAATTCTTTCAAGAAAATACACTTTTTAATGTAATTTTCTTCACAACATATTCAGTATTTTTTTGTAAATGTTAATTTAATCTATAATAATTACACCTAGATATTGTATACCGTCTACGTTTTCTAATATCTCATTTTCTAGCGTGACTTCATATATAGTGGTTCTTTTTTGCTTCCAATTATCATATAATTAGTTTTTATTATAGTGTGAATAAATAATAGTGAAAAATAACACAAATATTATGTGTATAGTAAAGTTGAAAGAAAAATTATATTTTTAATACAAATACTCATTTATTTTATTGTTTATTAACTTTGTACCGTAATAATATTTTCCTGCCAATGCCAAACCTTACTAACTAATCCAAAGCATTTCTAATGAAAGACACAATCCCTGCAGCAGACAAATTGGGTATTCGTTCAACTGCATTTTCCCAACATCAAATCGGTCCACCGCATGCAGATATGACCGACTAGCAGACCCCACACAGACTTCAACATTGCAGATTTGTAGCGAATTTGCAAACACATATTCCAATATAAACGTACCTATATAATTCAACACGCTGAAATTGCGATAAACGTTTTGTGGCATTGTTGGAGGGATCTACGGCTCGTAGGAGGTCTCGGGTGTGATGAAGATGTATCTGTATTATTGACAGATTATTATACATCAATTGATTGTTTACTACGCAATGTACAAGAACGTTTCATTTTGCCGATTTTTTCTCCTGATTAAATGATCAGCCACGGGAACGGCTTTACAAAAATCCCTCTACCTGTGCCATTTTGAATTATGTGAGGCATACACTTAAAAACTTAACTTATCGGGAAGTTTGTTAAAATATATATAACATTATAGTAACAATAAATAAATTCATGTAATATAACATTTTACTTTTTAGTCTTAATGAATCTTGTAATCGATTTTGTGCTCACTGTCTTTCCCACTTGAAGTATATAGGTACTTAATACATATAATGTGCATGATCTTAGTGTGATTAATGTTCTCGATCTAAATCAACGTAATCAGCGATCAGAAACTCTTTAAAATTTTCAAATATATTTGCTTTATCATCTTGCGAATTAAAAACACATATGAGATCAAACTTAACAAGCAGATCGCTTGCAACCAAGGGTGCAAAAAAATTGACTTCCCATATCAAACTTTGATTAAATTATTTTGACCGATCAATTGATTATTTATTGAATGTGGTAATTGATTCATGTATTGTCATCGAATACTTTTATGTTTGTAAAATATCAGCTCGATTGGACATTCGAAAGCGGGTGAGATATCAATTATATGCTTCCGTACAGACAGATAAACAGGTGAAGCTAATGTAAGCGTGATAAATATGTTTTTAATTTATTCAGTATGCGAAAAGTCAAAAAACATTAATAATTTTCTTAAAATATTACTAAACTTTAACTTAAGACAAAACGAATCAATGAAATCTCGAAAACATATATGTATTCGTATCGACGAAGAATGTCGATTCATCATGTTCTTGATCGTCGAATGTACAACTCAGATGTATGGATTTTAAAAAAATATTTCCATTCATATAGAGACTTGTGTTTTATATTAACAACTTAATTTACAAAATTTTGAAACATATTTACACTCCCGGGGGTTTTCCACACAATTATTATGAAATATTAAGCGATTTTATTATGCGGCGAATATTTTAATTAATAACAACTACGTTTATATTTCTCGTACATAGGTACCTACCTATATAAGTCTTGTATCAAACTCAACAAAACATATCACACAATATGTTAAAAGTCTGTCTTAAAGTGAGATTACATTTTTACTAGCTGTTCGTAACCGGCGTTGCGCGGGTTAAGGTTTAAGTCGAAAATAAATTTGTGGCGGGAAACAAAGGTTCGATTCGAACGGTACAGATTTCCATCGAAAATATGTCAGCGGAGTGGAAGGGTTAAAAGAATAGTGGGGAAATGTCGCATATGTTACCCGCCGAGTCCTTAAGAATAAGTTTCCAATTATGAGTCCGATCGGTCAAACGGTATAGATTTGCATCGAAAATATATCAGCGGCGGGGAGGGGTTAAAAGAATAGGGGGGAAATGTCGCCTGTGTTACCCGTCGGGTCCTACAACATAAGCATGAATCGAATCGGATAAACGGTATAGATTTGTATAGAGAACAGACAGACAGACATTAGTTTTATAGATGAGTTGTCACTATGGACACCAAATTGCCTTATCCACATCCCCTGAAGTTTATTGAGGCTTTCTCGATGACAGATAATTTGTGTGAATTGCAAGGTACATACCAATTGAACTAAAGGCTTATATTCCATGCATGGGTTGACTTTTAAATTTGATAATACTCTACGATGGTCAAGTTTCCATTATTGTAAAGTGCTTTTTCAAAAGCGCAATACTGAAAATCACCACCAGTGCAAATCCATCAATGCCAATGGTGACTGCAATCTGCAGAATAAAAGTGGTTTCTGGTGGCGGCGCTGGAGAAAATGGACCGTAATGCGCGTGGACGTTAGTCATCTAAGGTTAACTAACTGTTGGCGAACAATAAACTCCATTGCAATAATAAAATTTACAACTTTAAATCGACTTATCTATTAATTTTATCAGGTGGAACGGAATCACGAACGCACAATGTTAATTGCGTTTAATAAATATTTACTATTATGAATGGAGATGGTTTTGATTTATGATTATTTAACCGCATCCATTCATAAAGCTTCTTACATTTTTAGAAGAAAATAATTGTTTTACAAAAAAAAATTGTACTATAATTGATAAATAAATATTCCGTTTACGTTCGGGCAAACGTGGAAAAATATGTGATATAGAAATATCACAACTTCAATAAAGAATGAGTAAGTTAGATATCAATCAATCAAGTTTTATTATTTTTTATGCATTTTTTTTTCATTTTCAGCATTTAGAGATTTCAAATTTTCCACTTTGTACTCGCCTTATCCCGTTCATCCTGAGTCTACTATTTTTGATATTTCGTACCACTTTTTTTCTATTCTAGGCAGCATTCTTGGTCACGTTCAAATCATTAAGATTCCGACAGAACAAAGCTATTTGTATCGCTTTCTCCTATCGCTACTAATAACACATGGTTTTACGAATCATATGATCTCCTTGCCCTTGCTTCATACGTCCATATATTCTGAGAGAGCCCATTTTTTATTTTTTTCAATTTCATATAAAAAACGTGCCGACTAAAATGTCGAATTTTGTCGATTCTCTTGACTCCAACTCGTGGCTTCATGGATCTTACGCTTCTATATCTTTGTACTCATTCAATTTTCTGATACTTAGACCGGTTGTTTCAGCAGTAGCATAGCTTTTTGCGTTTTCCACCAATCAAACAACCCATTGTCGTAAAAATCTGCGCTTTTTGCTTAACTATTACCATTACCGACGATCAAACAACTGGCACTTAAAGCATAGTAGGTTTAACCGTTGATTTATAAACATTACCCATTGTCTTTATAGGAAATTATCACACTAGACCTCAGGCAGAGACGTTTATTTCAGCCATGTTTTGCTAATTATTAGCTCTACATCAAGGTCTTTTATGGCGTTTGCCGATATTATAAAGCTCACGTTTTGGATGCAATAACTTCTTTTAAAAAAATCATGAGACTTTAAAATAATGTGACGATAAATAAATAATCATTTTCCTTCATATATTTCACGAATAATTGACATACATAGTTGTAGTCATTATTGCCATTTTGCATTTACTGACTTCTGCATTATTAAAAAATGATTTTGAATGGACAGAATGAATGAATACAGAGTGTCTCCTGTAATACTTTTTACACTATTATTATTTATTGATATATAACTCATTCCTGCGTGTAATTTTTTTATCGTGCCTATTAGTCAATAAATGAATAAATAAATATTCTTAATAAACAAACCAATTTGAGAATATTACTCCGATTTTTTTATTATTTTAGGGCTCACCTATGTACCCTGTATGTTTATAGTATGTATCTACACACATAAAAAATCACATTATGTGTTTTTTTTAATGCGATGTTGAAAAAGAAGGCTCGCTCATTCCCAGCCACAATAATTATTTTATTTATTTATTAAAGCATACACAGTGAGTACATAGTAATATACTTTTACATTTCAATATTATTGTTTTTTAGTTTAATGTAAAAGTTAATCATAATGATAATTTCGTTGTCCGTCCGTAAGTTCTTAGAATCCAATAGCTGATCTCGTTCCGTTTTCAAAATTAGTATGATTTCAAAATTATTATTAAACAAAATCAAAACATTGACTTTATGCTTTTTTAATAAAACACCCAGAATAAGTTTTTTTAAATATTTAGATTTTTTAAATATTTCAGTTTAATATGAGTAGCTTGTTGATCTTGTGGTTTGGTCTCTCGCTTCGTGATCTAAAGGTAGCGGGTTCGAACCTCACTCCAGATCAGCAATTCAGTCCTATTTTCATATCACAAGCGTTTAACTTAGTTTGAAAATAGTAAGAACATTGATGTGACACGTATTCCGTGTTCGCAACTCTATTTTTAAAAAAAATCTAATAAGTGCAGCCATTACTATAACATGACATAAGTTTTTGGTATTAATCATTAAACAAAATATGTAATTCTCATGTAACGATGTCCGTCACTAATGCTACCGGACGACTCAAATAATAGAATTTAATTATGAGGTATAATATAATGATGAGGTACAAGAAAAAAAAATTCTCTATTTAATAATGTCCATCACTAACGTTGTCTAGACGCCACGCTACTCTCGGTAACCACACATACTCACAGCCTTATCTGGCGGTCGATATATGTAGTAAAAGTATCTACGGAATTTTTTATAATAATATAGTTAATGTTTATTTTAAACTTCGAAATAATCCCACATTCAATTTACAACCCTCCACCTTTATCAGATTTGGATATATTTATATTATAATCAATTTATTTATATTCTAATCAATTTATTATTATTTATCAATTAATTTATTATAAGGAAATCGGGAAAGGAAAAGAAATTTCCTTTCCTTGATTTTGTCGACCCTTTCTGAAAATTAGGTACTAATTGATATAAAATATCACACAACATTAGTTACAAAATCCATATACAACTATTTTTATTTGCGAAGTAATTTTCTTCACTTTGCTTACTTATTGAAAAGATCAATGGCTAGTACACAGTGGCGTGCAGTGGGTATAAACTTAGGTTATGCCGTAACCGGCTATATACCTATATTCAAAAAATATATATACGCATACACCTATAAGGGTATATGCATTTAAAAAAAATTTAACTGTATATAAGAACTATTTTGAATAGCTTCAATCCACAAAAATAACCGCACTATTAAAGAAGTATTAGGTAATACGGCAAAAAAATTAAATATATTTCGAAGACGATGTATATATAATGAAATTGGGAATTTTTACAAAAATAAATCAAATATTTTATGATATCATCGATGGCAGTGTCGTCGTAAATAATCATTATGATATGACAGATGGTATTTACATATATTCACCATAGAAATAACAAATAGAATTTATTATTTATAGAAATAGTTTTGGGTGAAATTTGTAAAAAATAACATTCTGCAATGACGTGCGCGTAGTTCTCACCTGGCAAAGGTCCTTTCGAAGAAACACGCTATTCCATGAAAAATTTACTTGCCTATTACACAAAACTCGCAGCATAGAACTAAGTAAAAAATACACGGTTCAGGACGAGTTATTTCTCGACTTGAATAGATCTATGAAACAAATTTATTGGGCGCAAAAAAGTGAGATAAATGAAGAACTGACATGAAGTTAGGTATAGAAACGTCGGAAATAAAACTTCTAGCCGCAGGACAAAGTACTTACTTATTATTTATTTCTCAGTATCTTTACTAATTCACAGCTTTTTCGCTTGTATGCGCTGCACGCCACTGACAGTACACCTATGTGCAAGTACGAGTATAAAGGGACATCTACTTCCTAACAATCAAAGCAACAGTTTGACACAATAATCACGGAATAAACATAATGTTCCTCGTCGCTAATAGTTTCCTGGACGATAATGGCCGCCGCAAGTCCAGTTGGAAACGAAAGACCAGAACAACTGGACAAAATAACGTCATTAGTCTAAGTGCATGCGGCGTGCGTGCATCCATCAAATGCATGCACTGCAGTAGCAGTCATTCTACAGAGTTCAGGAACTGAGCATGAAGACCAAAAGCAGGAATGCGCAGAAAATATCTAATACTTATAGCAGTCTGAAAGTATTGTGAAATGCTTTATGAAACATTGTGTAAGGTTTCGCAATTTCCATTCACGACGAAGACGGTTCAATAAATATTTTATTTTATTATTTACTTTATTATGATCGATGTACTGGTAAGGATTAAATAATGTAATACTTCTGAAGATATTAGCATTTCTCTTGCCAAAGATGACATGATTAGTAAAACATTCCAAATGGAAGTGAAAGCACAAAAAAATATATCATATTCAATTTTTAAACAATTTAATCGAACTAAAATATACTCTTAACTACTAGAAGGGTATTTTTATGTTAGAAATTAAGCTAAAAATTTGAGTTCATTAAATACGGTAAAATAACATTGCGGTAAACTAATTTCATTCCTTTCTTCCTTCCCAGTAAACTACACACATACACATACATGCGAGTATTAATTATTCTCACTTGTTTTTCTTTAATTGACCCAAAAAATTGTCGTAAATTACGTTTTAAATTCACTTATGTATCAAACAGTTTATTGAAATTTAACAACGTATGGTGGTGGGGAATATTCATTTAAAGGTTAATTATGGGTTATTTTATTATGAATTCTTTTATTTTCAGTATTTTTAATTGTTGCCCTGCAATAAAAATATAAATAATAAAAAAAATCGTTTTGGGGCACACTAGAGTGATGACCATTAAAGTTGATATATGGGTGCAGATAAAGTATAATATTTAGGGTATAAAAGAAAGCATATCCAAAAAAAAATTTTAAAGTTTGAATGCAGTCACCGAGGATTACTAATTTAAAATGTACTGAATTCTAACTTTTATGTATCTACCGCTTCCACAATCATATTTAAAAAAATTTAGTGGCTTTATTTTCTACAAAATCTCGAATTCTGTACATTATAAATTAGTAATTCTCGATGTCAAGATTATTTTTTTTTAATGTTGCTGGCTCGCATCTGTCAGTTGCGAAAAATGAGTGTATATGTAAAGCATTTATTTAAATGGCGCCACCACTCTAATCCGCTATAAGAACTCTAATTAATCTAAGCTGCTGTAAAATGAACAAAGTGATTAGATGTTTAAAGAATTTCTCGTAATTTTATGGCGTCTCCAGTTAACATTCTGCAACTGCTACACACCAATATGGAACCTCAAGTTCTTGCTCTATACTGATACATTCCAATATAATTCATTAACCCCGATCCATACCTTCCGAGTTACTTACTAACTACGTAGATAACATCTACCTTTGCGAATGGAAAAAACATGTAATCACTGTACCGTTTCCTTTACAAGACCTTTCTTTATTCTATCGTATCCATTGCCGTATCTTCAAGAATACATACGCGAATAGTAAAACACACCTACATAAAACGGTCAAAGATCTATTGCCGGGATAATAAATCGTACATATCATGTGATTTTCCTTTTAAAGATTTACACATCGTGAAATAAAATTATTTGTATTCCGTATCGGAAACTAGTAAGGAAGGAATGTTATGCACATTATAAAAAGTTTCTCAGTCATGTTAGTGAATCCTTCCTTTTTGCAAAAGAGCAATTATTTCCTGTAAGTGTCCGGCTTCAGATGTGACCAAGAATGAAAACCAAGTTTTTGTTGACATCGTGTTGAAAGTAATTCCAAATTAGTGTATTAAATAATTTATGATCAAATTCCGATTTCGATCAATTAATGCGCATAAATTTGTAATGCTTATAACTCGAAATTTCACGTATAATTTTGTATGTTTCTTTATGCAAAAGAATGAGCATCAATGGAGCATCAGATTATGAGCATCATAAGATGATCATCTAATAAGCAGGAAACTGTTTTTAATTATGTTTGAACGTAAGATACTGGGACGAATCAACGGCCCCACTTGTGATAATCATACTTGGAGAACTAGGTATAACTATGAGCTGTACCAACTCTACGATGATATACATATGATAAGGTACATCAAAATCTCAAGGCTCAGGTGGTTGAGGCGCCTAGAACTAATGGAAGCACTCTCACCGCTAAAAGAGTGCTCAACCACAGACCAGAAGGGAGACGGAGGAGAGGAAGATCCGAATGAGGTAGATGGACTGCGCCGAAAGGGATCTCAACATGCTATTCACAGTCATTTGGAGGACCTGCCGCTAACAGGGCGAAATGGCGACAACTCCTGGTGGAGGCCAAGTCCCTCCCCGGGATGAGCGCTGAAGATGAAGATGGTTTTTAGTTATTACTGGTTACTTATAAAAGGGTGTCCCAAAATTTACGCAAGAATTGAATTTCCCGCCATTTGTGTGGTAAAGTGTTGGCAACCCAAAAAAAAAATAGTTTGACAGCTGACAGCTTAGGGTTAATTAAAATGGAGCACTATGCGAGGACACAACGCGTTTTCATTGTTGAAAAATATTTCAAAAATAATGAAAGTTTGGCGGCAACAGTTCGCAAATTTCGTACAAAATATTGATTCAACTTCGTCAACTGTAATGAGGGTAATTGAAAAATTCAGGAAGACTGCAACAATTAGTGATGCTCAACCAACATACTGTATAATTAATTAATAATTAATAGTAAGCCGTTCAATTGTAAATATCGAAGCAGTGCGTTAGAGTGTTGGTGAAAGTCCAAGAACATCAATTCGGCGTCGTGGACAAGAATGGCAAATTTCAAGAAGCTCTCTACAGCGTATACTCACTAAAGCTCTACGTCTACATGCTCTCTTTGCTGTGCATGGTCATTAGGCTTCAGGTCTTGTGTCTGTATTTTCTTTATTGATTATGGTTTTATTAGGTGTATCATATAATATTATAATTATAATTAGTTTTTGAACACGATGTAAGTAAAATTGTCATTTTTATAAATAAAAATGAAAGCAATTTTTAATTTTGTCATGATTACTTTTAATGTATTAATAATTAATTAATAAAAAAAATATTTTGAATAAAATGATATTTATTTTAAGCTATATAAACTACTTCATATGTGTGCAAAATTTTATGGATATACGTCTAGAAATAAAAGAGTTATTGACTTTTGGTCCGAAACAGGCCTCGATTTTCCACAGTGCACCGTCTTGTTGAAACCACAACATATTCATACATACATTTCAAGTTTTTCTGTATTTTCTTTATTGATTATGGTCTTATTGGGTATATAATATAATATTATAATTATAATTAGTTTTTGAACACCATGTAAGTAAAATTGTCATTTTATAAATAAAAATGAAAGCAATTTTTAATTTTGTCACGACTATTTTTAATTAATTAATAAATTATTTTGAATTAAATGATATCCATTTTAAGCTATATAAACTACTTTATGTGTGCAAAATTTTATGGATATTAGTTTAGAAATAAAAGAGTTACTGATTTTTGGTCCGAAGCAGGCCTAGATTTTCCATAGTGCAGTGCCACATACTATGCAGTCCCTGAAACAATTCAATTACTGCATGAGACACTTCCTGGTCGTGTACTCTCTGATTTCGGTGATCAGAATTGGCCCCCTTGATCATATGATTTAACACCGTTTGATTTCTTTTTAAGGGGTTATTTGAAGTCAACAGTGTATGTCAACAAATCCACAACCAGCTATGCATTGAAGGAGGAGGGTTCAATGCTGCATCAACGAAATTTAGCTACATTTGTGCAAAATGGTGATGGAAAATTTCGACAAAAGAGGGCTTATGTGTCAGCAAAGCCGTGGAGGCAATTTGCCCGATGTCTATTCCATACATAACCCTATTCTATGATTTATGATGACTGATTTATGATTTAATAAAAAAATTACAATTTTTAAAAAATTACAGTGTTTTCTATTTAATTCAAATCTTGCGTAAATTTTGGGACATCCTTTATTTATCCTTCAAATCTTTCATCATTCCCGTTAACAGTTAATTTAAAACTATTTTCGAGAAGATGCTACCACTAAACCTTATACAATACAAAAGTAATTTTTAATAAATAAAATTAAATTAAAATAAAGTCGAGCTATTTTTAGTCGAAACCTCTGATTTGAGCGGTGTATTTTAGAATTATTTATTGAAGATATTATAGATAAGCGTATACTAGGATAACATGAAGTGACGAAAAACGAATTAATAGCAATTTCATTAATACTTGTTCAATAAATTACTATCACACACGTCCCATATTCCGCATAACTAGTTCTTGTTCTTTTTTTGAGAAAGATGTTAAATTTTTCTCTACCATGAAACAGAATACAGATAATTACAAATAATAAGAAACAGTCGCCGCTGGAAAATGAAACTAGATGAGAGTTGACTGCTGTTTTATGGACATGACAAATGTAAATTATAGATGGCGAGAGCATCGTTATTGTTCACATTCCACACACCTGTCTCCTTTACCACAGACCTCGGTCTAGTTAAGGAGACTCACTCTTACAAATCTTTAAACTAAAAAAACAATAATGAAATGTAAAAATATATTACTATGTACTTACTATGTATGCTTTAATAAATTAAAAAAATAAAAGTGATCTCTTAAACCTTATAACAGTTCGTAAGCCCTGTAAATAATCAAAAAATACTTACATATACGCTTTCCCATATTAATAGTTACGTCTCTGTGAGACACAATTATCACTAATCAGTGATTATCAAATAAAGTAAATTCAGTAATTACGTTCTTAGTTTTATTTAAAAAATGACGGCAACATTATTAGTTTTTTACGATTCCTTAGAGTCTACGAGTACTCTACAAGTGCGTCAGCTCTATAGCTTTAACACTTTTGCAAACTACTTATTATATAAACATTATGTATTTTATATATTTTACATGAATTCGTAAGGGTAAAAAATTCTAAGTAAAAAACCCAGACATTATTTGTTTGCGATGCCTTCTTAGCCTTAATAGAGCGCTGGCTAGCGGGAGATATCCGCCTGCCTTTTTATTGTCCGTGTTCCGGTTTGCTGCAGATAAAACCTTCCCGCGCGGCTTCAGGAGAAACTCGTTTTTCTCGTTGTCCGCGTCCCGTCTCCTGTCCCCTGGACGCTCGCCGGTCCCGTAAGATTTATGTCGGCCTAGACGACTGATGCTGCGCCATCAGACATGTCGGATGCGATCAATCTAAAGGATCACGAAAATGGCGATTGAAATTACAATGAAATTTTAAATATTATCCCGAAATGGCGGAAGCGGAAGGAGTATCACATAATCGAGGATTTTAAGCACTTTACAAGTTTTGAAATCGATTGGAAATCACTTGGAGAGGTCGGTCGATCATTCTCGAGGATCTGCGAAGTATCTAGAATATCGGATCTTATAAATACGCGGCGGAATCGTCCTGATATACAGTTATTGTGACTGCCGTAACAAAACCACAGGAAGGCGAATCCGTGCGAATTGACCAGAAACGAAAAACAATTGATAGACATAACGGCGCGAGTTCAATTTGAGCAACGTGCATTAGTACATATATCAAAAACAAGTGGAATATTCGGGACTGAAAATTAGTACGAATTTCGAAATTTTATAATAAAGAACAGTGCTCCGACTAAATCTACATGATATTAGTTAATTAATAAAACATTAATTACGTATTTCATTTGCCTTCAACAGCTACGATTCCGTGACGGTGTTAATAATAATAATCAAGATACATATTTTTCCACGTCCTTCACTAACGCCACCAAGACGCTACCCTAAGCTGAATGGCGACAGTCTCACAGCCTTAACTCGCGGCTGAAATATATGTAATTTTATATAGATATAATATATATATATAATATATAATATATATATATAAAAGATATATAAGATATATATAATATATAATAATTCGAAGTGCAGTCAGCTGGCTGTGGAATCAACTATGCAAAGTATCAATCACATCATATTCAAAAGCAGACTAAAGCAATTTTACCATTCCCAAAACCTAGTTTAACCCTATCTATCTTTTACTCGTCTCGTTATCCTGGAGCTAGTTTTATCACTGTGATATTTCAATTGTTATACTAAATTGGATTGGTCCGAAGAAATTGCTAACTGGCAATAATCCCGCCATTGTATTAATATATCTACAAAAAGTGAATAAATAAATAAATCATCAAAGTTCATTATTCGAGAATACTTATACATTTACCGAAAATATTGTCACTATACAATTTTTATTTACAAATAACAATTTCTAAATACAAAAATTACGACGTATTTTATCAAAAAAATATTCAAACATAAAAATATGTCATTTTTGACGGATTATGGCTAGTGAATAAATAATAATAAAGATAATGTATTATAAAATAAGAAACATTCAGAAAACACTTGTCACTTTTCTTAACGGAAATTGCTGTCATCGAGGTTGGCAAAATTTAAAGATTAAAATGTAAAAGAGTTAAATAAAAACAACACCGACACAACCGATCGCTCTACATGGATCTGAAGAGTGATCTCTTGGTTTAACTTTACCACAAAAAATTAGATTACAGGTCATCAAAAATAAAACCAACAGTATAGAGACTGAAGGGAAGACAATAGCGGCGATGGGAAAATGATGCCAAAACAGTCCTACAGAGCAATAGCTCCTATATCGGCCCTACACTTTCATCACCCAATTCGGTATTTTTTGTGCTAAAGTGGTCACCCTCCTCACGCCACTTAAACTCATACGAGTGCAAGCGGCGCGGAGAGGTGTCCACACAAAACCGCTTCACTGTTAACAATAGGGAGAGGCCCAGCAGATTGGATCGCAAAGGGAATGTCAAAGGATGAATGACTGCGGTTATGGACTTTCGAGGCCAACAAGGCCGCTAAGAAAAATTAATAATTTAAACAATATTTCTATATGTATGTTCTAAGAACACAATTACTATATTTCTTCCACAGAGGGATAATTAACAATTTAAAATATAGAGGTGTCATTACTAGCTTTGAAGTGTGTGTATAACATGTCAAGGTAAGAAAATAAATGTCTCTGGCATAGTCCATTCGAATCTATGAAAGAAATTGATTTAGAACACATTATATACAACTTAAAAAATTGATAATTTGTGGATGTTCTCACGGTGGATCTGGTGAACTTTTCATTGTGTAAAGCGATCGAGCCATTGAATCATCGAGTGATTTAACACTAAGTGATAAAGCCATTAAGCCATCTCAAACAGGTCATAAGCCCTGGACCACTCTTTACAGACTTCCATACACATCTCCCTTATGAAAAACTTCGTTTCTATGACACTTCTATGATTAATAACGAATAATTGAAATGGCGGCATTTTCGTAAATGAGGACGCTTTACACAAAGTGCACAAACTCGGTGGCAGGCAGCGCTGTAGGCAGTACTGCAGTGCTAAGGATTCTTGATTTGATTTAGTTTCAAACCAATTATATTAACGATATGTAGGTAATAAAGTTTATCCTCGTCGATGTGATTCGAATTATGCAGTCTGTTCCGCAAGGCCATGACCTGACCAAGGACTGACAAGTTTCCATTTGGCTTTACGCTGAATGGTATCTTGGCAAGGTCTTGAAATAATCACACAGTTTCCTGTAATTAATAGATAACCAGTGGTACCTACGCAAAATTACACTCTAAAATACACACACAACGTCCCCCAACACGTGTCTTTTGTTTTCATACATCACTGAGCAGCGATCTTTTGTTCTACATTTTTTAGACATTAGCAAGAAAAAACAAGTCTATCAATAGTCATTTTATTTGCAACACTAACACATATAAAATATTTTCTGTAAAGTTTACGAATAAATATATTTTCCAGATTTAACATAGTGAAAACATGGCATATTAGTTTATGTACAATACACTTTTTAAAAGTACAATTCTGGAGATTGGGCACGTAATGAACCATCTCGCAATCCAATTAATTTTTCAACGCTGTACTTGTAAATTTATCTCTCCAATTAATTAAATAGTTATGATAATCTTTATATATTATATAGTTGTAGATAATAATGAAACATTTATTTTTGGCAATACAATTCTGCAATTAGTACGTGATCACAAGTTGAATACATTATTTAATTTTTTAGTATACACTTTTCTCCAAATAACAACAATTGGTAAAAAAATGTTATTGAATTTGTGCCTTTCGATTCCGACTTATTTATTTACGTTCGCACGGCGAAAATTACCATTGAAAAATTATTAAAATAGAGAAACAACCTTACATATAAAACAGTATTAGAAAAAAGTACACAAGAAAGCAATCAAAATAACAAAGGCAGTACACATTTTAAAATAACTCAGCAAAATACAGAAAGTTAATTAAAATTAAAATTAATTGTAATAAAAACAACTCTATATATTAAGTTAAATGAAAAATTAGTAAAAAATGCCTCTAAATTTATCTTGATAACACGTTTTCGTGCAATAGGAAGATATCGCTTCACTCAATAAAAATATAATATGTTCTGTGTTAATATGATCTGTAATTATTTCTTTTATTTTCCCCATTTTAGTTGAGCAATCTTTTATCAGAAATTTATTGAAATAATTATTTAAAATCAACAATGTCCAATTTGATCGGAACATTTACTGCGCATAAAACAAAGCTAGGAGCCCTAATTAGAAAATGGATCACAAACTTATTTTGTATTAATTAATCATTAAAATTATTTTATTACTTATAATGTATCATTTTATTCAAAACACTTATGTATAATAAATATATGAATATTTTTCAACATGAATTCTTCTGTTAAATAAACAAAATGCTTGATTTGTAAATATTAAATAATCTTTTGAATACAAGATACGCATTCAGTGTATTTACTTATAATTTTATCATTTTAGTCATAGTAAATGAGATAGTCATGACAATTAGAAAGATATATAGGAAAAATCAAACTATCTAAAAAATATTTTGTTACCACCGGAATAATTTATTCCTTTAAGTTGTTTTAAATATCATAGAACACTACTAGTATTAATAGCAAACTAGTATTAATATTAATATAGTATCAATGTGCCCAAGTCCTTTTTGAAACTAGTTACCTTTAATATTTGCTTTCACATTAATTCCTTATTAGTTATCCAACTCCTACATATTTATTTACTTATTTATTGTATATGTTGTATCCTGACGAAGAGACCATTGGCTCCGAAATAAATTATTTAATAAAAAATATTTATATACAGTTTTTTCTTTTTATTAAAATTACATTTAGTTTTTATTCAAAATTAAATAACATTATTTAGGCTTCACTCGCTTATGGTGGTACTTATTTTCCATTCGTATTAATAATAATGATGAAAAATAATTTTATATTTATCGTAGATCATGGATATAACAGATCTATTACTTTTGTTCATTTTAAAAATAATTGTACTATATTTAGGATAAGCAATACATATTTGCAAAATGTATGTATTTATTTATAAACAATGCGTGACGGTTCAAATGAACCAAAGAAAGGTAAAGTTGTCACCTGATGTGAGGGCGCCTGCATTTGCTAAAAGTGCAATTGATAAGCTTTTATCAACACTCGTGAGCGCTGCTGCAACCGAGTAGCACTTTATGTCACTTTCTAAAATAAATGTGTCAATGATTAGAAGACGTCAAATATAATGCAGATATTCCACCATTGACATTTTTTTAAACAATATCAAGTATTTATTTTTGTAACAAATAATTATGATAAATTTATGTAATATAATTTTAATATAATTTAATATAATTTTCGCGGTTGGGGATCTAATGCCTCGATAAAAAAATTTTAGACATTCTTTCAATGTATTTTTTCCAATTATTTTTCTCAAATCACTCTCATTTCATTCCCTAAACTACTGGTTATCTTCTATCTCATTTTATTTAAGAAACTTCCAAAATAACTGAAAATCTACTCACTAACGAAAGATTATTACAATATCACAGGATAAATATTTAATTATTTGAATCATCTGATCTAGTATTAAGCCCACGATGTTAAATATTATTTTTAGTGTGGAGTATCTTGCACAGGCATATTGGATTAATGCAAAAGTATTATAATTATATGCAGCTGATATTTACATATGCATTTCGCACATTAGTATATTTTTAAAATAATTTTATGATAAGTGCCTTACAGTATTGAAAACATAGGGGAATCACGTACCTTTATCACCTCCACTAGGCAGGAAAAGGTCGGTCTACGTCGCAGCAGGTGAATAATCCAGGGGACACGTTTATGGGGCCACCGGAACACCATCATTTTTAGTTAAAACTACAGTGCGACAAGAAATGCTTCCACTGAATAGATTTGAAATTCATTCAAATCCTCGCACAACTTTCTTTCCCTTAATTTTTTATGTTAAGAAAGCAACACCTCCACAGAATTCAATAGGGTTCTTATTCAATTCTTAAATTAATTACAACTAGTACCTAAAATCGTTTTTACTAGCGACGAGTGCAAGAAATATATACATACATTATTAAATTAATTACGTTTATTTTTTAAATTAAAAAAAAACCTTTGCCATAAACCCGACCACTTGGTTGCTAGGAATCTTCCAGACAGACAAAATAGTATTTATTAATTCATACATGACTTTTAAAAAGTCATACTTTCTTTCATGTTCTTGTCGTTCCATTGCTTTCCATATAACTTGAATACTAAACAAAATATCGTACAAAATAATTTTTAAGTTATAAATATTTTCACAAAAATAAAATATTTGTTCTCAATATTAATCAAATTGTACCCTAGTAATATTTTTAAGGTTAAGGTTTTTTTAAATACGAAAATTTTTTTAAATATGAAAATTTATAAGGTTTATTTTTCTGACTTTGATCATACACCTTATTTTTAAATATAGATAATCTTTCTTAGTTTTGTTTGATAAACTCATCTCGGCTAATTTATGTCCTTATTAAATGTATTTTTCTTAAAATGGGTTTTCGTTTGTAATTACAATTTATTTTTCTTAATTACATATTTATTTATGATACTAGCCCTAAATTAGGTTTTACATAAAGTGTACAAATTGCACAGGTATCCTAAGTACATAGGCAAGAAATTACAAAAAATTAAAGAACATCAACAATATAAATGTAATAAGTAATAAGTAAGAAAATAAAAAAAATAAAGAATATTATATAAGCAAGATGAATACCTATAATGTAGGAATAGATTAATACCTACAATATACAATATATAATGTAGGCAAACTATAAAATAGAAGCTAGGTAGATTTGTCATTTGTATGTGTATAGTGCTCGAGTTTTAAATATATCAACAGAGCTGTATTGATTGCCTAGGGGTGCGATCTATATATAGGCGAATTCATAATACAGTTAGTGCGCTGGGTACCTGCATAAAATAGCTCGCTCTGTCTTGAAACCGACCGTCCAGGTAATTTCTAAGTAATAATTTGTAATAAATTAACATACCGTTAATGATTTTATCCAGACAAATAAATCATTTACACGATAGCTCTATTAAATTAAGTACACTCATTAAGAAATCATAATTAATTTGGTCCAAAGAAATGTTTGGTTTATAATATATTATTACATTATTTGATTTGAATTTTCCCAGTTTTGTGGACGATATCATTTTGACGCTTGTCTAAATATCACCATTTTTTCCGTCACACCGTGGAGGAGGCAAAGAGGCGATAAGTCGCCATGCGGGTTGCGGAAGTCGCAGTTGGTTGGCACGTGCCGGCAGCGCCACGATATCAATGGCAAACAAAGAATGGCGCAGGAAGACAATACCAGCTCTGCTCGGGACATTGGCCCATTCACGGCGGTACTGATAATGACATACGTTGTTTTCCGTTCACGGACAAACTGCGACCATTCATTTTATACGACTTCACTTATTATATTTGTGCGCAAGGCTATTTATTTTTTCGTATGTGAGTTAATAATAATAATAATAATAATAATTGGATAATTTGTATAGCGCCGTTTTCGCGAAATACTCACCTCAAGGGCGCTTTACATAGAGAAATTATTATCTTACAAGACAACTTACTGCTAGAAAAGAAAAAACTTATTTACTATTACTTATTCACTAGGTGGCATACAAGAAGTGGAATTAAAATTGAGTACTATAATATTTTGTGAGTCCCTGAAAGAATTATGTGTTTTCGCGGAGTGCACAATATGAGTGGAAAACATTAGCTAGCGTTGTTGTGGTTAGATTTTATAGGTTTTTATAGGATTGTCTAAATAAATGCGTCTTAAGTTGTTTTTTGAACAGTGGTAAGCTGTCAGTTTGTCTCAGTTTGTTAGGTAGTTTGTTCCATAACTTTGGTCCAGCCACCGCGAAAGCACGATCACCGAAATTAGTTTTGTGGACGCGATTTACTTCAGCTAACCTATTTGTATTAGATGTTGATGCTGAGCGAAGTGTTAGTTGTCTATTATTTGCGGAGAATGGAATGCAGAAGTCGGTTATGTATTGAGGGGCCATGTTGTGAATAGCCTTAAATATTGTAAGGCAAAGCTTATATTCAATCCTCTCTGGACAGAACATTCGCTACATTGCATTGCACAAGTTTAGTACGATCGCGACGTAAATCGTCTGTGATCAAGAGTAGACTGAGTGTTGTAGAAATGTGGTCGCTCAGGCGCAGGCATGGAAAATCCATGTACGATCGAGTGAAAAATTAATACATTAATTGCAAGAACAACCAGATTACTACTATAAAAATTTCAACGTGTTTTGTCGGTTCATTGCAAAATTATTGTACGTAATTTTAAAAACGTGTTTTTGTACAATACGTTGACATCCTAAGTAATTCGTCGATGTGTCGTCTGTACAATACATTAGCATTTTAGTATGTCGTCGATGTGTCGTCTGTTAAATACATCGACATTTTAAGTAATTCGTCGAAATTTTACATGCTTACGTTCTGTTGTTTTTTATTCAATAATATCTATTTATTTTTTATACATATTTTATATTTATATCTGCAATTAATTGATAAATTTGATATAGTATTTTATAAAGCTGATCTTAGCATAATAAATAGAATTAAGAAAGGATCGCTCAGATGGTTTGGGCATGTTGAGCGAATGAATGAGGAAAGAATGGTAAGAAAGATATATAATACAAGTGATGATGGTGCCAGAAAGAGACGGCGACCGCGGAAGACGTGGCATGACCAAATTAACCAGATACTGGAAGATTGTCCCGTTAGAACCCCCAACAACCGGCGAGCTTGCATGCGAAGATGTATGAATGTGGATGAGGCGAGAGTTGTATGTTAGGATAGAAGAGTTTGGCCCCCTATCCTCTCTGCCTACCCCCACGGAGAAACGGCGTGATGGTAAGTAAGTAAGTAAGTTGTCATTCTATTGTAAGCTGCTCATTTCGGTAAAGATTAATCCTAGGTTAATCCGATTTGAATTTCGAAAAATACCACAGATAGCTTTCTTCTTCTACTTTCGAATACTCACTCATATATTAATAAAACACAAATAGTGCACAACGTTTCGCAATTTTTTTCGGTTTACAGCGCGGCGCATCAATGAGTACTTTTCGATGTAATCTTATTATTTATTTGCAATGCTTTGTTGACCATTAAACGTTAAATTAAGCAGGCAATTCTTTTCATCACAGCCCACTTTAAGAAGTATGCTGGACGATGGTCATGACTCTCGCCTGGTGAGCTGGTGATTAATGGTTCGAGCCCCATTCCTGTAAATTAGTCCTAATTTCATTGCTAAGGTGTTTAGCTTATTTTGAAAACAGCAAGAATATTGATGCGATGCGCATTCTGTATTCACATGTCTATTAAAAAAAAAAATGAAAAGAATTTCTGTAACAAAAATTATATAATTCAGAATATTTTGAGTTTGTTCAAATCTTTCAGAACAGTGCTGGATTTATGTCACAGAGACATTATTAATCAATTAGTGTATATTATAGATATCTCACAGAGACGAAACTGTATTAATTATGGGAAAGTAGGTATAGAAGTCATTTTGGGTGTAACAGGACTTATGACCTGTCTTTTTATGGTTGGCTTAAGTGATCACTTTACACAATTGTAACATTCGCCATTTCCACCCATGATAGAATATACCATGCTTATTCATTTTTTGGAAGTTGTATATATGTTCAAATTGCGTGAAAAGCTTTCATATATGAGTTGTAAGCGCCTTTTCCATGCGGCCTGTACAAAGCCATTTTCATTCCCCTAAATCCCCACAGATGTCGCTAATGAGAAAATCTACATTGATTTTTTACGGAATTTTGGGAGCAATATAGTTTATTGTGTGTAATGAAATTCATCCGAATACTTGCATTACACTAGGATACGCCAGGAAATATTATTTCCAATTTTGAACATATATACAACTTCCAAAAAATGAATAAGCATGGTATATTCTATCATGGGTGGAAATGGCGAATGTTACAATTGTGTAAAGTGATCACTTAAGCCAACCATAAAAAGACAGGTCATAAGTCCTGTTACACCCAAATGACTTCTATACCTACTTTCCCATAATTAATACAGTTTCGTCTCTGTGAGATATCTATAATATACACTAATTGATTAAAAATTATATATATTTTATGAAGATTACCTTCATTGTTACAGGTGCTCACAAGTGGAATAAAATAATTTACTATAATTAAACTCTTATGTAAAAGATTTAAGACATCTTAGCACTGAACCAGATTAACTGGATGGTAAAGATTAATGCAGAGGTAGGTACCTCTATGCTTCAAATAAACTACTTGAGACAAATCGTATTAGCAGTCAGATTCGATTAACTCCCGAGGTCACGATCCAGTAATTTCGATTAATTTCACAAACAAGTCGATCGGAAATCTGCTAGGAATACGATAGTTATCTCCAAGATACTATCAAAGATAAAACTTATATCGTAATACCTACATTCTAAGTATTTTACTAATCTCAAACTTGCCTACCTTCCTTATATTACATTAAATACCCAGTTTACCACATGTAAGCATTTATAAGGGAACTCAAGTATTATATTCATCTAAAGGTATGTTGTAAAACTAGTTCTAATATTTATTGATAAATCTGTATGTGTATGTACCTACTCAAATAATTGCTTTATTTTTCCGCTGTGTGGAAACTATTCTCCCGCTTTTTTATTATAATGTAATTAGTGTGCCTGAATACTTACTGCTTAGTACTACTGCAATGTACGGGAACTTTCCTTCTGCTTTTCTACAATAATGTTTAACTTATTAACACTAGAGTACGCGCGCGGACTACTAACTATAGTAATGCAGGAAGAAAATAATCGATATTTCTTATCTGCAGCCACTTGCGAGGCAAGCGTCCGTGTATACTTCAAGGACAAATTTAAGTTATGAATGAGCGCCGCGCAGACGCTGGGTGCGAGTGCACGCGTGTGAAATTTGGCGCCAAATCGATGGGACTGCCATAGTATACAAAAAATTGTGTAAAACGTATGGAAAATGGATCATTAGATTTTAATATGTGCTCAATATTATGAAATAAATTATTTATAATTTTTTACTGTTATTTTATTTTGATTGTTATCTCTTAAATTCAAAGAGACTGTTTTTTACTATGTTTCTAGAATTGGAGGTAATGTTTAATTTTTCTCAGTGTCACTACTTTATATTGTATTTTTTATCTTTAAATAAAGACATATTTTATGCATAGAATCTTTTTTATTTAAAAAAATACCCAAAACAATGATCGGAACAATGAAATGAAGAAAAACGAAAGTAGACTGAATGCGGTAAGAGATAAGATTACTAAAACGTATGTGTGGCAAATCCATTTATGATAGAGTAAAGAATATAAAACTGATCTTATATAAATATAAATATAAAACAGAATGAAAAAAGGTCGCGCCATGGTTTGGGCATGTTGAGCGAATGAATGAGGAAAGAGTGGTAAGAAAGATATATAATGCAAGTGTTGATGGCGCCATGAAGACAGGCGACCGCGGAAGACGTGGCGTGACCAAATTGATCAGATACTGAAGGATTGTCATGTTAGGAGTCTCAACAATCGTCGAGCTTGTATGCGAAGATGTATGAATGTGGATGAATCGAGAATTGTGTGTCAGGATCAAAGAGTGTGGTGCTTTCAGGATCAAGGAGTGTGGTGGTAAGTAAGTAAGTACTATAGCAAGCCAAAATAATAAGTGTAAACATAATTTTGGCTTGCTATAGTAGATCACGCGAGGATTGAGGCAAAATTTTATGCCATTCACAAAGATATTAATATAAATTTAATATCTTTGTGAATGGTCATGTATTGAAACCACAGTTGAAGATACTCCTACAATTCATATTTGGGAGTTTTCCCACCCGAGGAAATCCATAAGTGCGCTGGACCTCGCCCATGTAAGCGATATATTAAAAATCTTTTAAATTTATATAATATCTGATATTTAAAGACACGAGAAACACCTCAAAGCCTGCTTGTTACTTGTCTACTTGTACCAGTATAACGTTTCATTTGCCGTAAAACTGCTGTGCAGTTTGGCACATAAATATATGAATATATGTAACAAAGAAGGAAATAAATATTGAAAAAAAAAATTCAACCACCAAGTCTTCAGTCTGCTAACCCATCCCATAAATCTACGTTTCTATTCAAAGATTCATATTTTTCACATGCATTCAATCTAAAGATGGTATTTACATTGCAAACAATTCTTCATCGTCTTTCTTTCCTCATTTACATGATTCGTTGGACAATGCGATTTTAAGATAAAATACTAAAATCGCCGTTTTTTGAAAAAATTCAACGAACAAAATTTTATATTTAATAAAAATATACTTTGTTTTAATCATTTATATGTTTCAAGGCCAATGGTATAACATTAAATTCGTCAGTATGTAATGTATATTAATAAATTAAAATCAAAAATCAAAGTATAGTGAGTAAAATATAAAAAATAATATATGAGAAATGAATAAATAATTAAGTACTAACACGAAAACAAATTTCAAAGATAACTATTTGTAAAAAAGGAGCTGATTATTTACAATATTCGGTTTACTATTAAGACTTTTTCTTATTTATTATTTAAAAAATTAAATTTTAATTGCATTCGTATTCAAAAGCTGTCATTCCTCAACCACGCGGCCGATATTTGTGTTTGGTGTCATAGAAATGAGAACGAGCCATTAGACGTCCTCAGAGGTAAGTACTTCTCTAACGAATAAAAACAAAAGGTTCGCTGTGCTTCGCTAAAGTTTTCGGTCAACATTGCGGTTCTGTTTGCTTTAAGAAGTTCTCCTTATATCATTGTGAAAAACCACATTATTCATGAAGAGTCAAAACATGCAAATAATCTTAGAATATCAACACTCGACAAAAGAAAACAAGTCACCCAATGTAGGTTAAAAAAATCTCCATATGCGAATGTCAATGCGGGCATACGATATTTGCTAAAATGTAGACCCACTAATAATAGTTACGGTGACCGTTAAAATTAAACAGTATTAAAGCTGGAATTTAACTAGGTATCATTAGAATTAATTAAATATTTATTTTAAACTACAGGAAATACCTAGATAAAGAAATATTGATTGAAAAATTTTCTAAAAAGAAATGCAATGGTTTTCTATGGTATCTAAGAACTTTAACAAATTTAAAAAAAAAATCATCTATTGTATCTGTATCTCATTCTCTTTTTTTAGCTGTAGCTAGTCTCTGCCCATCTCTCAGACTTGTTCTACCATATTGTTGGAGATCGAGTTCCCGAAGAAGGCATTTCATTGGTCTCGCAGTCCATGGTATACGAATCATGAGACGCCGTAAACCACGTTTTAAGAGACATTATTTAAAATGTAATAATTGTTACGTAATTGTTTCGTCCAGTGATAAGACTTTCGTCTCGTGATCGGGGGTTTGAGACTCGCTCCAGAGGAACACTGAGCCATCCTAATTAAAAAATACATATTAATGTAGACAGTCTAGTAAAGAAAATATATGAAGCGAGTGTTGGTGGCAATAGGAACAAAGGGCATCCGCGAAAAATCTGACATTGGATAAAGCAAATACATATTTGAGGACAACCCTATAAAAAGCTTCATCAGTGAAGAGCGTGCGTGAGAAGATCTATAAAAGTGTGGTACTTTATCCTCTGTACCTATCCTTGCGAGGAAACAACGTGATGGTTATAACGTTGGTAAGTACAGATATCAAAAGTATCTCTAATCCAAAAATGTATTTATTGTCTGATGTGGAAGTTTTGAGTTTTAAGTAAATAACAGAAGTGTATCCGCAACGTTTGCTGGCAGATATAAATTAATCGAGTTTTTAAAAATCATAACCTTTTATATTTTATGCTGCCACTTTTGAGCAGCCAAGACGATCCATCTGTCCAGGCCCTCCGTCCGCGTGATTCGAGTTCCTCGAACTCCGAGACTCCGGGCGGTGGATGCGTATGTAAATGATATTTGTCGTCACGGAAGCAGACTGCACAAATACGACGCAAGTGTGCCGAACATCCGCCGGACCTCATTGTTCCGTCGGAACTCATAATTGACTAACGCTATCCAAACAGGAGCCAATAGCGATGGTGCCACCAGCAGCGGCGGCCATTCATTCATCTACTCGATTCCTGAACCATTTCGACAGAGGATTAAAATATTCGTTCGTAAAAATCTGGTAACGGAATCATAACAAGCACTTTACAGCATTCACAAGTACCTATATAAACAGTTTGCTAGATAAACCACGGCGTGTAAAGAACAAGATACCCAGTTGTAAAAATAACAATATTTAGGAAAATTTAATATATAAAGATTTCTTTAAGGGAGGGTAAGGTTTTTAACTTTTTTTTTTGTATTTTATTTTTAATTTTTTAAATGAATATATAACATCGCAAGAATATTGTGTCAAAATTTCAAGTCAATCGGAGCAAAATTGACGAAATTATGAACATTTGAGCGATACTGATTTTCTATACCTGCTCGGGCAGCTAAGAGACGCGCTCACCTGAGGAGTATCGAACGTGCTTATTGTATTGGAAGAGTTTTGCGTAGACAAGGACAAAAAGATGCTGATGATAAAAGCTCTTCGCTGTGTGAACATGGCATCGACGATTATGTGTAAGTATAAAATAAGTGTTGAGTTTTATTTTCAATTTTACTTTAAAGCGTTTTCCCCATATCTCACGTTTTCAAAGTCGGTGTCCATCATAACTTCAAAACTACTGCACCGATCCTTTTGAAATTTTGAACACTATTTCTGTACATAATTTACAAGGTAACGCTGGAGAGTTTTTTTCTAATTTGTTATTAATTTTTATTTTTTAATAACAAATTAGTCGATATTTTTCGCAAAAAATCGCGTTTTTCCCTTCAAAATGTTCCAAAAAATTGAAATTTCAAAAAACCCTCCCAGCGTTACCAGGGAAAACCTTTATCTAACGAATGAACTTTAATTTTTTGATTTCAGATGATCTAGCACCAAGTTATGATGGACACCGCAATTCTCCTTTTTTCCGAGACACGTCAGAATAATTGCTGCCATTGCCGTATTTTTTAATATTTCGTCTTGAAAATTTTACAAAATATTTTTCAAATGTCATACTTTAATGTACCATTGGTTTTAATAAAGAGGTTTTAACTGTGTCGTCACAAAAAATTCACAAAAACATTTTTTTGTACGAATTAACCTTACCCCCCCTTAAAGCAATAAAACGTTGGATTGAGAGTAACTTGACCCGAGAATGTGGCCCATGAATCAGCAGGTTATTTTGAATATTAAAAAGCTTTATTTACAGCGAAGCACTATTTCGGCGATAACTCGAAGTGACCGAATGAACAGATCGTACGTTTTGGATTCGGATTACAAATACATTTCCGCGACGAATTATGCTCGTAGTCCAAGATTTTGCTGTATTCAAGAATATTCTCAAATATTGGAACCCTCTTATGTACAGCTCCTCTTATCGAAACTAACAAACATACAATTTCTGGTTTTAAGTTTTCTGGGATATTCTGTTGAGTTTGTACGACCTTTCGTTTGATAACTATAGCATGAATTTATTTTTTCGGAGGTAAGTTTATAGAATCAGAAGTCCATAATAGCATATATGGAAATAAAAACACTACTTTTTAATATAGTTAATAAAAATGTACTTTGTTTTCACCACTCATATGTATATTGAAAATATCAACTTATTTTTTAGTTCTACATTTTTTATTTTTTAAGACACATTTCGCGTTATAGGAGTATTATCAATAAATTGATAATATTCGTAGCAGATTAATAATGCCCCCATAAGGTGAAACTCAAAAAATTAAAAACGTAGAACTAAAAAACAAGTAGGTATATATATTTTATTATATTTTTATTAATTATATTTATAACGTCACCACAAAATCATTTTTCACTTATTGAAGAAGTTAAAGGACAAGTGTTTTTATTTCCATTTGTGTAACCATATTATGAGTAAAACTGTAAAAAATCATTATAAAAAATCTGTTTTTGCAGTATAGGTGCATATCTTATTTATTGCGATAGTTTGTGCTTCACGCATACGAAACCAATCTTTTAATTTGTAATCAAATACATCAGAATAATAATACATTCAGATTACACATACCATCTGTACATACAATCTGACTGAAAATGAGGGGATGTTAGTTTACATATATAGAAATACAAGATCTTAATTATTATTACTATCTTGAGGAAAATAAATATATAATTAATTAAAATTAAAATAAATACATCAGTTTATTCAATTAATGATGTTGAAACAATTTCAACATATTAGAATATCTGTGACGAGTGCGCTCAAGAATTGAGGTCCTAATGCTACATAAATATTAAGCTACTTATAACACTTGGCGGTGTGTTTGGAACAGGATAGACATTGTTTCTTCTGGATTTCGACTATTGTCTTCTCAAAGCGTGTAAATAGTAACACTTCGGTCCGTTCACTTAATGCAGCTTTAAATAGAAACACTTAAAGCTTTAGACATTACTTACTGCTGCGCCGATCAAAAGTGCATTTGAGTCACAATACTGAATCATGTCTCCAAATCTGTCAAATGGAGAAATGGTCAACACTAATTGAATATGAAACCGAAGTCCACAAAATAAACTAGAATTATATTTCAAACTAGGGAGAAGACATTATGTGAGTGCAATTTACTTTAATAGTCCCAATTATTGAAACCTTAATGAATTTTAGAATATCCAGCATTGTCGAACTAGTCTAAATGCATTTTGCGAACATGGGTATTTCAGATTACACTCTATATCTCAACTATTTTATCTGACCACTCAGTCTTCTAGGTGAAGATTAAATTACATTGTACTTAGTCTAGACGAGGGATGTATTCGTACATTCGTACATATCTATATATAAAGAGAAGAAGTGTTCAAATCGCAGAAGAATTCCAAAGAGCATCTTGTAAAATTCCTCAACCTTTATTTTAATATAAAATTTCTACAAGGCGCGTGCAATGAGTAGGTAGGTACATTGTATATAATATGACGTATATAATATATTGACGAAGTCATCGAAATAAAATATTTACTTGACAGAACATTGATTGATGACAATTTGATTAATAATGATAGGAATAATACGAAACATATCTTTTAAAACGATTTTTTTCAACGTACGTAATAATACGAAACATATCTTTTAAAACGATTTTTTTCAACGTACGTAGGTATCATGCTTATGTAAATGTCATGCTTCAATGTTCTCACTGCATGACCCTGATTTCTGATATTCATATTTGCACAAATATTATATCAGTAGATAATAAAAAAATTGTGGCGTCAGCGGGATTTATGCACATAAAAATGGGCGTTGTATTGCAGAATGTATGTATCATATTAAATATATTAAATTACTTATACTTCGCACTATTTTGCGTACAGATATTGTATAACACTCAACATTCAAAGAAACCGTGCACAAATTTGAAAAATTATTTTAATTAATTTAAATTCAATTTAACTGTTCAGTATCAAATTCAAAAGAAATAATGTGTCTTTCTTTCTTCTTCAAGGATGGAAGCAGACTAACCAGGAAGACCTTCGTGTAATGGTGGAATAATCAAGTAGCCCTCTGCGCACAGCCAAATGATACTCATTATTCCATTCAGAGGTAATCTGCGTGTGTGGATGGGCAACACGTTACGAGACTCATACAAATATTGTTGGATTCGGATCGCATCCTTTACACAGTTCAGTCTGGATTTTAAAATAGTATTAACGTATCATTGATGGATTGGGCGTTAGTATTGTAGAGTTTATTCATGATGATCATTAAATTAGATGAAAAAAACAATGATAATATTCAAAATTTTCTTGACCTTAAAATAAATAAGCATAAAGTAGAATTTAGCATTTATCGTAAACCCACATGCACGGGCACTGATTCCTGAACATTGTGCTCAGCCTAAGCACACAAATCAGCTGGTTTTCATGCAATGTTTAATAGGGACATTTTTATCGCATTTTATAAATATATCATTCAGATAATTACAGCGTTTGAAAACTTAACTAAACTTAAGGGGGGGGGTAAGGTTAATTCGTACAAAAAAGGCATGTTTTTGTGAATTTTTTGTGACGACACAATTAAAACCTATTTATTAAAACCAATGTTAAATTAAAGTATGACATTCGAAGAATATTGTGTAAAATTTTCAAGAAGAAATATTACAAAATACGGCAATGGCAGCAATTATTCGGACGTGCCTCGGAAAAAAGTAGAATTGCGGTGTCCATCATAACTTGGTGCTGGATCATTTGAAATCAAAAAATCAAAGTTCATTCGTTAGATAATAGGTTTCTCTAGGTAAAATTGGGAGGGTTTTTCGAAATTTCAATTTTTCATTTTTTTGGAACACTTTAAAGGGAAAAACACGATTTTTTGCAAAAAAAATCGGCTAATTTGTTATTAAAAAATGTAAATTATTAACAAATTTGAAAAAAAGTTTCCAGCGTTACCTCGTAAATTACGTACAGAAATAGTGTTCAAAATTTCAAAAGGATCGGTGGAGTAGTTTTAAAGTTATGATGGACACCGACTTTGAAAACGTGAAATGTGGGGAAAACGCTTTAAAGTTTTGCACACTGTAAAATTCAAAATAAAACTCGACACTTATTTTATACTTACACATAATCATCGATGCCATGTTCACGCAGCAAAGAGCTTTCATCATCAGCATCTTTTTGTCCTTGTCTACGCAAAACTCTTCCAATACAATAGCACGTCCGGTAGTCTTCAGGTGAGCGCGTCTCTCAGCTGCCTGAGCAGGTATAGAAAATCAGTCTGTGCATCACTCAAATGTTCATAATTTCGTCAATTTTGCTCAGATTGACTTGAAGTTTTAACACAATATTCTTGCGATGTTATACATTCATTTAAAATATTTAAAATAAAATGCAAAAAAAAAGTTAAATACCTTACCCCCCCCCCCTTAAATACCAATGGAAGAATAATGCATATCTGTAGTACGGTAAAAACACTATTTATTTATTTATTTCATTGCTTTACTTATATACATTTGATAAGGTTTAATTTTATCTAGGTATCTATCTAACCGATCTGAGGACCCTACGACTGATTCCTGATGGATGCAAATTAAAAAGGGATTTCTGGTGACTTAAAAATTTGCATCTACTGCTTGGGTGGCGATTATATTTTGAAGATTTAAAAAGGACTTTATTTAAATTCTATAAACTTAAAAGAATTGGTTCGTTCCAATTTTGAGGCTTGTTAATCGCAGCGTTTAGAGAGAATCCTCCCACTTACTCGGTACATAGAAGACCCTCTCATAGTTGACTTCCCTCAGTTGTTCCTGTGATTACGAGCTTCTGGACACTTATTGTTAAATATTGTAATAAATAATTTAAATCGTTAAATGAACATAGGAATATCCAAATTAGGTACAATAGCCGGCAAACATTTTGAACATTGGCTTCAGCTGCGCAGAAGACAAATTTTGGGTCTCAGGGCTGAGATAGTATGGAGTGTACATGTGCAAACTTCCCCCACTACGCCGAAAATTCTTCACGATGTTTGCCGGTTACTCTATCTATTGAACTATTTTTAACACCCAAGTGTCACTTCAACAGCAGTGTATTAATTTAACACTTTAATGATATTTCAGTGTTTCTTCAAGGGTCCTTATAAATATTACTACTGTAATGCATAAACATCGTTCGTTTTTTTAAAATTATATTGTAACTGCGGCCCTTGTAGCCCAGTGTACATGGCACTGGCTTCTCACACCGAAGGTTCCGAGTTCGACTCCCGGTATAGTCACAATAAATCCATGTGTATTCGAGCTTGGCTATTTTTGTGATGTAACTACTTCAGTAATTGTTAACTCTTGTTCTGTTGAAGCGTTTAAAAACAACTTAACAGAAACGAAAACAAACTCAACACACATTATGTAGAATTTCCATTCAGGGGCGTAGTCATCATCAACGTTAATTACTGCTTACCATTTCCTTGGAAGACGGTCGATACCATGGGCGAAGGGTGTCCAGTGTCCAAACCCCTAGTGATGCAACTTTTGTGCCCTTCCATAGCTACTATAACTCCATAACAACGAGCCTTCTCTGAACTGTTGTCTAAGCTGGTATTAGGAGCTTTGAAGTGAACAAATGACTATTGAAGAGATACAGCATAATGTGTCGTATATGTATATGGTTTTCGATGCGCACTTTAATTTTGGCATCCCTATTAAGAATTATATTACTCGTATAACAATTATATTATGTCAATTGAACGTGAACATAAACGTCAAAAATATTCCGAAATACGAGAATTTCTTGTATTTAAAGCCAATTTTGCCAAGTAATCAATTAAAAAACGGGCCTCGACAAATATATTGAATTGTGCCAGCGCTTTGAATATAGGTACGCTTGATTTTAATATTAATATGATCAATAGCAGCGCACGTCCATTCAGTGAATCCATTTCAGCACACTCTTTGTTTCATTAGCAGCGTGGCTGGTCTGCTGCTCCAGGACACCTTATTGGTGAACTGGGCCGAGTTGGTCAACCGCCTCGGTGCTTTGGGTGCTATTGTTGTACAATAGTTCAATACACTGCTCTATTTTTAGGAAAACACTTGAATAAACAAAGATTTTGTAATTATTAGATACGTAGATATATTTATCATCAATATCAGAAGGGTTGTTAAATAATGTGTTCAGTTTTACTTTACAATTCCAATATAACTTTTAGTGTCAACCTGAAATCAAAATACGCGTGGTTTTGGCAACGAGTCCCATATCCAAATATAACAAGATATAGAACGACCTCAGTAAATCAACAAAAGCTTTTTTTCAATGCATTTTCTTTATTTTGTAAAGACCTCCTATATGTATATGCAGATGTTGCTCACATGTCTTTATGTTATAAATATTTATTTTTCTCTTCTTTTTCTTGTTGTCTCTTCACCTTTTTACTAAGTAGATCTGTCCTTTCCTCCCCATTCCTGATTCCGCTTTTTCCTTTAATTCTTTGACTCTCATGGTTTGTTCTTAACCTTTCATTTTTGTTGTATATTGTTAAGTCATTGTTGCTATATTTTTATACATAACATGTTAATTCTGTAGAAACTTGAAGACAACTAGAAGACCAAGAAAAAAAGGAGGGATAAATTTATTTACTAACACTTAATAAGATAAATGTATACTTAATATCAATATTTTAAATGTATTGTTTTGAAATATAATTGAAAACAAGTATTTATATATTTTCAAACAGAGTTATCGAGTATCAAAATATACTTGACCTTCATTTTTGTTCGTTTTTCAGATTTAAATATCAATGTACTTCTCTGAGCTCATTCCTACATTTTAAATATTAGTTAAGAATCATATCAAGTATCAATTTGATGTTATTGATTGTCAAAAATCAGCTTGTTCAGGTTGAACAGAAGATGTGAAACTAAACAATTTTTATTAATCAATTAGAAAAGACATACAATATATTTTTTCGTTAATTTGATTTTTTCTGTATATATTGTATGTCTTTTCTAATTGATTAATAAAAATGGTTTAATAATTCACAGAACTTTGTTCTGAAATTGCAATTTCACAAAATGAATGTGTTTCCTTTAATATAGATTTGAAACTGTTTTCTTTGATTTGCCAAAGAAAAACATAGAATTAGGTGGTATTTGATCATCAATTTCTCAATTTAATGCAACATATCATTTGAAAAAAAAAATCTATTAATTGTAATGAAATATAACGTAATTCTTTTAAGCCACGAATATTTATTTAGCTGGCGCGTGCAATGAGAATATTGAAGCATTAATTCTACTCATATCGTAGGTGGAATTGGTGATCGCTACATTTGTAAAGTAATCCTTTAAGCCAGCCTAAAGATAGGTTGTAAGCCCAGCCAAAAACACATCCATACCTACTTTCCCATATAAAAAAATAATTATCTCTATCCATAAAAAAAAAATCCAGTGTGGTATTCTTGAAAATTTTGAATATACTCAAAATTTTTATTGTGCAGTCCATAGGCTTTACAGTGAAATTTAAACTAAAGCTCCCACCGCAACTGGGGTCACGCCCCCGCCCGACAATTGTTTTCTTTACATATACTGTTTTATGGATTCGCTAGTGCGCGTTCGTCCTGCCAAAGATACAGTGGTTTCAAAACCAATCGACCTCAAATTAGTCAACGTGTAAAACTTTGTTAGTTTTTTTTTAAATGAATGAATATAATCTCTGCGAAATAATCACCAATAACTAGCTTTTAAGCTCACGTTCTAGTGCCAGTGGTCTCTTGTAATGGCGTATTTAGGATAGGGGGAGCCACGAGTGGATATAACGTCAGAGGACTCGAAGGCGCCCACGCTGCCAGAATATAAATTTGCATTTGAAACAACATGCGTATTGCCAAGATGCGGCCGAGTTGCGTAATTGAGGTTAGTTTTGATGTAACGGCCGGCTCCGTGCGTTAGATTACAGTATGGTTAAGTACGGCACTTCGATAGGAGGGCTTTTGCAACTTTTCGATATACGTGACGTTGGCACTCCTGGTCAAGTGTGGATTTCATGCCCCGGTACGTGCCCGCTCAAGTCAAATATAAAGATGGCGGAACAGGCGCGTGGAATAATTACTTCCGACTGAGTGACGAAATTCAACCGGCCGCAAATATTTATTCATAATTGTTCTGTTCTACTTTATGTATACGTCGGTACCTTAACTATATTACTAGATTATAAAATTGAATGAACACACAATACGCATTTGTGTACATCATCATCATCATAGTTTGATATGGTTTATATATCTATACATCATATAAATATACAAAATGCATTCACGTTTAACTTCCATTCACTATCAGATTTCCTATCACTTAAATATAGTTTAGAAATTTATTCATTATCTCAAAAATTTTTAGTTAATACGTCTCTGACGTACTTCTACATCCTAATATTTAATCCACTTTTTTAAAAACAGAATACGTCATCGTGCGTCTTGTGCTAAATATAAATAATATTCAAGGATGTTTGAGCCATTAATGAAAAAATGTCGAATTATTTATTTCCCGCTATTGATCGGTCAGATGGTTTCGCCATGTGGAACGGATGGGATGGAAAATTGATAATATGAGGCGAGTGTTAAAGGCAAACTGAATAGAGGGCATCCGCGAAAGGCATAACATGACTACATAAACGAAATATTAGAGGGTTGCCCTGTTAAAAGCTTCCACAATCGAAGAGCGTGCATGATAACATGTATGAGTGCGATATGCCAAGACAAAAGGGTATTGATCTATATTCTATCCTCTCTGCCTACCCTTGCGGAGAAATGGCAAAATGGTTGTTTAATTAATTAATTACTCACGGTAGAAACAAAACCAAACGATTCATTTTAATATAGCGGAGACATCAAAATGTGCATACGACATCTATCCACGCTGGATGAAAGCCTTCCCAAGTGTGTTTTACTTACCTCTGTTCAATACTGTTCACGTATTTCCTCAGAATTTGATGATTTCGTCGCTCCAGCGGATTTTAGAGCGGCGTGTCGGATTCTTGACTCCTCGAACATCACTTGTGGGGTATAAAAGCAAAGGCAGCAATATCCAAAAAAAA